>JAVJIF010015733.1:0-105884 GCA_038442645.1 Agave tequilana
CCTGTTGGAGGAGAGAGGATATTAAAGGAGGTGATGTCATGCCAAGTGCTGTAGAGATTGCCAAGTGCCATCGAAGATCGCCAAGGAAGTCGACGATGAAAGGCAAAGGGACAGCGACAGGAAATAGCAGCAGCAGCAGAAGACAGGAGGGTCGGTCGACCGGGCCGGTCGACCGACGTGCACAGCATGCACAGAGTTTTGGGCGGTCGACCGGCCCGATCGACCGAAGTGCTCTGACTGCAGGAACCAAACTCTCGGGTTTTCTGGGTCGACCAGCCGGTCGACCGGAATGGACTGACTGTAAACAACCCAACTCTCGGGTTTCTTGGGTCGACCGTCGGGTCGACCGGAAGAGGAGGTCGGTCGACCGTCCCGGTCGACCGACAGTCGGGTTTTGGGTGAAATCTGCTGATCCGCTGATGTGAGGTATTTAAGCCTAATGTTGATTCTAGGGTTTTATCTCTGCAAAATTGTATTAGCTGAGAGTTCTCTTGCATTTAAAGAGACAAAGAGCTATTGTAATCATCTTCCTAAATATAAATCTCTCCATTGATTGCCCCGAGGACGTAGGCATTGAGGCCGAACCTCGTTAAATATTGTCTTTGTGATTTATGTGTTCTTCGTGTGATTATTGGGTTGTTCTTTGTGCTGGAGATCTTAGGATTCTCTATTGTTTGGTTGTTGTGATTGGATAGCGCGCACAACAAGTTGTATCAGAGCTTCCGGGTTGCACTTGGATTTCTGAGGATTCGGAGGGCTCGAGATCGGATCCGGTGGAGATCGTGTGTCGATCTTAGATCTGAAGTATTAGGTGTTCGTGGAGATCGTGTGTCGATCTCAGAAGGACTCAAGGAGGGCTCGTTGAATCCGTGGTGAAGTAGATCTGGTGAGAAACTCGATCTAGGGTTTCAAGGAACAGGTAAAAATCATATTTTTATCTGTGTATAGATCTATTTCAAGGTAGTTGATCTTCCGCATAGATAGAGAATCAGGAAATCTCAATGGCAGAAGAAACTGCATCTGTTAAGAAAATGAACAATCACCCAAGGATTGAAGTTGTTAAGTTTAATGGGACTAACAATTTTGGTATGTGGAGATGCGAGGTTATGGATGCGCTGAATGCATCAAACCTTGAAGACACTCTCCTATTGGCGAAGAAGAAGAACACTACCACTGATGAAGACTGGGCGAAGATGAACAGGTCGGCATGTGGCTTGATACGTTCATGCTTGTCACAAGACATAAAATACCTTGTGCAACATGAGACGTCAGCAAAGAAACTGTGGGAAACCCTTGAAAAGAAGTACCTGACGAAGAGTGTAGAGTCTAGGTTGCAGCTTAAGAGTAAGCTGTATCAGTTTCGGATGAAGAAGGGGAGCACAGTAAATGAGCACATCAACCGATATACGAAGCTTCTTACAGATCTGCTAAATGTGGATGTCACGGTAGATGAGGAAGATAAGGCGGTCATCTTTCTGAATTCACTTCCTGCAGAGGAGTACGAGATATTCACACTGACCTTCATTAATGGAAGGCAGAGCTTGGATTATGATGAGGTGTCATCTGCATTGATGAGTTATGACACAAGGAAGAATGAGAGACATCCTTCTCAGTCAGGGTCATCGGCGGAGGCATTGGAAGTAAGAAGCAGAGGTTCATCAAGGAAGGGAAAAGAGATTAGAGGAAGATCGAAATCCAGGCCGGGATTCAGGGATCTCAAGAGAAATCAGTGCGCCTTCTGCAAAGAGTTTGGGCACTGGAAGGTAGACTGTCCAAAGTTCAAGGAAAAGAAGAAAGAATCAAAATCTGAAGCAAATCTCGCAAAAGTGGTAAAAACTGCAAGCAGCAAATCACAGGCAGATGGATCAGATTCGGATTCTTCAATGTTCTCGTTTTCAGTTACCACTCCCCGTCATTGGCTACTCGGGTGAGAACGAGTGGATCTTGGACACAGGTGCAACATATCATGTATGCCCTCATCGAGACTGGTTTACCAGTTTCGAGAAGTTGGAGGGGTGTTCGGTCGTCATGGGCGATGATCATCCGTGCATCATGGAGGGTGTTGGCACTATTCCAATCAGGATGTTTGATGGGATGGTGAGGGAGCTGAAAGAGGTGAGATATGTACCTCAGCTGAAGAGGAACTTGATCTCTGTAGGAGCTTTGGAATCATTAGGCCTCAGAGTGTCTATTAAGGAAGGAGTTCTTAAAATGACAAAGGGCTCGATGGTGGTGTTGAAGGCCGATCGCCGGAACAACTTGTATTACTTGAAGGGTAGTACAGTGACAGGGCAGGTGGCAGCTTCTACCAGTCAGAAGGAAGATTCAACCCGGCTGTGGCACATGAGGCTGGGACATGCAGGGGAGAAATCAATGCAAACTCTTGTGAAGAAAGGGTTGCTGAAGGGTGCTGAGACCTGCAAGTTGGATCTATGTGAACATTGCATCATCGGCAAGAAGACCAAGGTGAAGTTTGGCACAGCTTCACATTGCACGGAGGGTATTCTTGACTATGTTCACACGGATGTATGGGGACCTACCAAGACTGCATCGATTGGAGGTAACCACTATTTTGTGTCGTTCATTGATGATTACTCTAGGCGATGTTGGGTGTACACTATGCGACACAAAGATGAAGTTCTAGAGCTGTTTGTGAAGTGGAAGGCTAATCTGGAGAGAAGCACGGAAAGGAAGGTCAAGGTCCTCCGTTCTGACAATGGAGGAGAGTACAAATCGGATCCTTTCCTACAGCTATGTCTTGATGAGGGCATAGAGAGACACTTCACAGTACGAGAGACTCCGCAACAAAATGGGGTGGCTGAGAGGATGAACCGGACTTTGCTAGAGAAGGTTCGGTGTATGTTATCCAATGCAGGACTGCCAAAGAAGTTTTGAGCTGAAGCTTTGGGGTATGCATGCCATCTTATTAACAGGTTGCCGTCGTCTGCAATAGGGGGGAAGACTCCTCTTGAAGCTTGGTCAGGAAGAACTGCTGAGGACTATGATTTGCTACGGGTTTTCGGATGTCCAGCCTACTACCATGTCAAAGAAGACAAGTTGGACCCAAGGGCAAAGAAAGGGGTGTTCGTTGGCTTCAAGCGAGGAACCAAGGGTTCAGGATTTGGGACCAAAAGGACAACAAGTTCATAATCAGCAGGGATGTCACATTCGATGAGGCTTCGTTGATGAAGCCTACGGTCTCTAAGCAGGTGGAGACCAGCAAGACCAAGGAGCTATTGCAGCAGGTGGAGAGTGATGCAGATCCACCATCTCTAGAGGATTCAGTATCAGTTCAGATCATTCCTGAGGTGACACAGGGTGGTGATCAAGTAGCTGAAGAAAATGCTGAAAATGTTGAAGAGGATTAGGAGCAGGTCATGGGTACTGTTCCAGATTCTACTGCAGTTGGAAGACCACGGAGGAACACTAGAGACCGGATTGTCTCACCACTGATATGGTCGTCGCGTATGCACTTCCAGTTGTTGAAGAGGCTATTCCATCTACCTTCAGGGAAGCTGAGATCAGTACAAAAGCTAGGATGTGAAAAGAGGCCATGGATGAAGAGATGAAATCTCTCTACAAGAACAACACATGGGAACTTACTAAGTTGCCTAAGGGGAAGAAGGCCATAAGGTGCAAGTGGGTATTTGCTAAGAAGCAAGGATCTCTCCAAAAAGATGCAGTGCGCTACAAGGCAAGGCTGTTGGCTACTCAGAGAGAAGGAATCGACTATAACGAGGTGTTCTCCCGGTAGTTAAACACTCGTCTATTCGGATTCTATTGGCTTTGGTGGCGCAGAATGAGTTGGAACTTGACCACTTGATGTGAAGACCGCCTTTCTCCACGGCGATCTTGAGGAAGAGATCTATATGACACAGCCCACAGGTTACAAAGCTGCAGGAAGGAAGAGTTAGTATGTAAGCTACAGAAATCGCTGTACGGTTTGAAGCAGTCTCCTAGACAGTGGTACAAGCAATTCGATAGCTTCATCAGGAAGAAGAAGTACACACGTAGCCATTTTCACCCATGTGTGTACTACAACAAGTTACCATCAGGCGAATATATCTATCTACTTCTTTATGTAGATGATATGTTGATTGCTTCTGGGTCGAGATCTGCTATTGACTCTCTGAAGAAGATGTTATCGTCAGAGTTTGAGATGAAGGACTTGGGGGAAGCAAGGAAAGTATTGGGCATGGAGATCACTAGAGACAGGAAAGCTGGCAGGATAAGTTTGACACAGAAGGGCTATTTGGAGAAGGTACTCCAGAGGTTTAATATCAGCAAGGATACTAAGTCTGTTAGTACACCTATGGTGCCGCACTTCAAATTGTCAGCAAAGATGTCTCCAAGGAGTGTTCAAGAGCGTGAGTATATGTCTCATGTACCATATGCCAATGCTGTGGGTACCTTGATGTATGCTATGGTGTGTACAAGGCCAGATCTATCACAGGCAGTCTCCATGGTGAGTCGATACATGCATGATCCTGGACAGGGTCATTGGGAAGCTGTGAAATGGATTCTGAGGTACATCAAGGGAACCGTTGATGTAGGCCTAGTATTCGAGAAGGACAACACCGGAAAGCAGGAGTGCATAGGGTATGTGGACTCAGACTATGCAGGTGATCTTGACAAACGCCGGTCGACGACGGGATATCTCTTCACATTCTCACAGGCACCGATGAGTTGGCGCTCCACACTTCAGTCTACCGTCGCGTTGTCGACCACAGAGGCTGAATATATGGCTATGATAGAGGCCATGAAGGAGGCAATCTGGCTTCAGGGGTTGCTTGATGACTTGGGCGTGGAACAGGATATATTGAAGATAAACTGTGACAGCATGAGTGCCATCTACTTGGCAAGGAACCAGGTCTATCATGCAAGGACGAAGTATATTAATGTCAGGTATCACTTTGTTCGGGAGATTCTAGAGGAAGGTGACATTGATTTGTTGAAGATTCACACTTCGGAGAATCCGGCCGATATGCTAACAAAGGTGGTGTCGGGGGTGAAGTTTGCACACTGCAAAGACTTGCTCCAGTCCTTCAGGTGAATTGAGCTTGCTGAAGCTCGTGTGGATGAACTACGGACGGCTTGATCCCTTGGGCAGGGGTACGTAGGCAACCATGTTGGTGCAGCCGCTATCGAGTCGGAATTCGGCTCAGATTTGGAAATCTTCACCGAGGTGGAGAATTGTTGGAGGAGAGAGGATATTAAAGGAGGTGATGTCATGCCAAGTGCTGTAGAAGATTGCCAAGTGCCGTCGAAGATCGCCAAGGAAGTCGACGATGAAAGGCAAAGGGACAGCGGCAGGAAAGCAGCAGCAGCAGAAGACGGAGGGTCGGTCGACCGGGCCGGTCGACCGACGTGCACAGCATGCACAGAGTTTTGGGCGGTCGACCGGCCCGGTCGACCGAAGTGCTCTGACTGCAGGAACCAAACTCTCGGGTTTTCTGGGTCGACCGGCCGGTCGACCGGAATGGACTGACTGTAAACAACCCAACTCTCGGGTTTCTTGGGTCGACCGTCGGGTCGACCGGAAGAGGAGGTCGGTCGGACCGTCCCGGTCGACCGACAGTCGGGTTTTGGGTGAAATCTGCTGATCCGCTGATGTGAGGTATTTAAGCCTAATGTTGATTCTAGAGTTTTATCTCTGCGAAATTGTATTAGCTGAGAGTTCTCTTGCATTCAAAGAGACAAAGAGCTATTGTAATCATCTTCCTAAATATAAATCTCTCCATTGATTGCCTCGAGGACGTAGGCATTGAGGCCGAACCTCGTTAAATCTTGTCTTTGTGATTTGTGTGTTCTTTGTGTGATTATTGGGTTGTTCTTTGTGCTGGAGATCTTGGTATTCTCTATTGTTTGGTTGTTGTGATTGGATAGCGCGCACAACAGTTCCGGGCTGCACTGTTGGAGGTGGAAGGATGCAGGTGTTGGCTGGTTTGCACGGTTGGGAGATGGAGAAGAAAAGGGAGATAGGGGCGTGAGAGATAGGCTGAGGACGTAGGGTGATCGTAAGAGAGTGGGAGAACGTGTGTGTGTGTGTGTGTGTAAGAGAGAGAGAGAGAGAGAGAGACGGAGGGAAAAGTGGGAGAAAAAGAAGGAAGACGTGGTTGTGCAGGTGTTGCTGGGGAAGGAAAGAAGTTTTATAATGGTTTAATAAAATGGTTATTTTTTTTAATGACAGATATAATGCGGGTGTCATGATTTGTGTTCAAATCTGGTAAATCAACATACTGGTTTATTTTTTTATTTTTATTTAATTTAAATTACATTTAGAGATATATATATATATATATATTATATATATATATATATATATATATATATAACAATATTTAATCATAGGCTTATTGGATTAAACTCCTATTAATTTAGGAAAGTCCTCAAAAATAGAAAATGCCCTCCTGAATATTGTTGTGGAGTCGAATTTTTAAAATTCATCCCCAATTGTTAATTAAAAATCTCGGAGTCCGTGTGCGACGCCGATCGGCCTCAAATTGAGATTCTTCTCCAATAATTTTTAAAAATTTTCAAAAAATCCAGAAAAAATTAAAAATATTGGAAAATAAAATCTTGAGCTGAAACAGTCTCAATCCGGTCACCAGGATGTTTTGATCAGGTATCGAATACCAGTATTGACACCCGTACGCCGGGAACCGAGGATTACAATGTAACTATAAACAGCACCTCCATCGAACCTCAGTATTGAAAATAAATGTCCGAGTACAATTTCATCCTCATTTTTTGTATGGAGTTTTTCTCTCCAACGATGTAGCAAAAGATAGACAACTGGAGTTCAAAGAGCGAGCACACATGAAGAGGAATTATGACAAATAGTATATTGGGAATCATTTTGAATGATGATCTATTTTTGATAGTGAAGCACAAGGAGGAAAACCTGACACAATGCCACGTAAATCTTTGTTGTTGCTAAACCATTTGATTGGTGCCTTTTTAAATAGTTTATCATCAGGAATAGGCCCCTCTAAATTGCTGAATGATAAGTCAATATATGACCAACTCAACATAGTTTCAAAAGAGGATAGAATAATACTGAATAGATTATTTGTGAGACAAATCCATAGTTGTCAGTATTGACAAACTATCTAGTTCTGACAGTATTGCTCCTGTAAGTGAATTCCAACTCAGGTCTACTTTTTCCAAGAATTTGAGAGTAGAAAGTTAATAAGGAATGCTTCCCTTCAACTCATTTCTGCTCAAGTTCATAAGCATCAAGCAATTTCCTAATGTTAGCAGTATTATACCAGTCAAGTAGCTACCAAAAAGATCAAGAGTATCCAAGTTGACTAACTTTTCAATTTCTACAGGAATTTGTCCAAAGAGATTGTTGCGGCTCAGGTTCAAATTGAACAAAGAGTGCAAACCACCTAGCCTTTTAGGTATCTCTCCAACTAGTTGATTTGAAGAAACGTCTAGCAATTGAAGCTGTAATGAATCTCAAAACTCAGGAGGTATTTTTCCAGTCAACTAATTTCGTGCAATCTTCAAACTTCGTCAAGTTTCGACAGTTTGCCCAATTAGAAGAGACTTTCACTGGTTGTAGCTCAAATCGATGTATGTAAGATGCGGATATACCCTAAAGTCTTGAGATATATTTCAATTATGTGATTTTTCTCAAGAATAGCTCAAACTAAACTAGTGCAAATTTTCAAACTCCTCGGAATGGGTCCCACGAAATTGTTGTTTTCTACATTGAAATGTGGTAGTGCACCTCCTTTACATACATCTGGTGGCAAATATCCAGTGAAGTTGTTGTTACTCAGCTTGATGGAACCCAAGTTCGTAAGATTTGTCAATTCATGGGGCAAGGTACTAGACAATTGATTATCACAAACCCTCATCAGAGTTAGGCTTCTCATATTACCAAAAGAAGAAGAGATGGGACCCGTTAGAAAATTACCATGCAATGCTAGATTTATGAGGTTCACAAATTTCCAATTTCAGAAGGGATGGTTCCACTGTGAGAATTGTTGAAGAGGTACAAAGTTTGGAGGTTTGTCAAGTTTCCTAAACTAGAAGGGATAGAGCCTGTTAGGAAATTGTTATTGATTCCTAAATCAATGAATTTCACTAGTTTTCCAATTTTAGAAGGGATGGTTCCAGTGAGAGAATTGTTGAAGAGGTACAAAGTTTGCATTGTCAAATTTCTTAAACTAGAAGGAATTGGGCCTATCAGGAAATTGCTGGTCATTTCTAAATCAATAAGGTTCACTAGTTTCTCAATTTCATGAGGGATTGAGCCAGAGAGCTGATTTTGTCTGAGAAACAAGAAGCTTAGCTTGGTCAAATTTTCTAATATCAAAGGAAGGGAACCGGTTAAGAGATTATATGAGAATGTTAGGCAAGTCAAATCTACTAAATTATTTATTTCTTCAAGAATGGTGCTCGAGAGACTATTCTTATGGAGGTACAAGCTACGTAGCTTGGTGAGGTTTCCAAACTGGAAGGAATGGAACCTGTTAGCTGATTCGCATGGACTCTTGAGTGAATAATATTACAGACATTTCCTGGTAAGTGAGCCAATGCTTGGTGGAATGCTTGACGGAATGTGTCCGTTGAAGTACAAGATAAAATTTCTTCCACAAAAAGCATTTCAATTTTTTGAAGAATATTTAAAACTGGGGTTAGGGTTTAGTCAGTGGCTAACATGGATTCTGACGAAGAAAGAGAGTGGAGACGCCGCCAGTGGCAGCTGCAGCTTTTCTTTTGGGGGGGTGGGAATCCTTGTGCTCAGGCACAATTCTATCTTTTTTGCATCGATTTCAATACCATAATCTAGGGTTCTCCGAAGTAAGAAAAATGATCACTCATAGTAATCCTTGGTCATCAATATGCATTATGTTCAAAGTTCACCTCCTAATTTACTGAAAGTCAAAATTTCATTTATTTTTTCGCACAACTAATTCTAACTAGTTAATATTTGAAAGCATCTTGTTACCATTCACTTTAGAATTTTTTTCTTATTTTAGTCTCATAAAACCTGTGTACAACGATTGATAGCATTCTAAAAGTTATTGATTTGGCTTGTTAAGAAGACTCGAGTCAAGTACTTTTAACCATGCGTACAAGTAGCCAGATAAGTCCAAAATTCTAAGACTTGGGCTTAAATTGTGATTGATGTTAAGTCTTATTATCAACAAGAGGCTCAGAATACTCTCTGAGTTCTTGAAAGGTTGTCCAAGAAAGTGAAGGACAAGTTTCTCTTCTCACCCATTGCTATCAAACCCTCTTGTATCATTAAGTGTTTGGAAAATTATTTTACATGACACTTTAATATCTCTGTCTCCAACAAATCTTTTGTGCAGAGGTCAAGTCTTTAATTAAACTAAATAACGACATCTAAATTGTGTAATTAGCAATTCGATTGATATCCTATAATTTGATACTCTTCTATTCAAATAATCGAAGTCTGAACGTAAGAAGTCTCATAAAACCTGCATGAAATTTTATCATCAATTACGAATTAATCAGAGAATAATGCCAACTTCATTTCTAAAATTATCATCTCAAAATTTCGAGGGATAGAATCTTAGAATTGTCTTCCAAAGGGGCAGAATTTCTCAGTTGGTCAAGCAAGGGACAGAAATAAAATGGCATGATAAATTTCTTTCCCTCTCTCTGCATGCCTCCGAGTCTCGAGTCAAGTATGCTGCCCAGAGACTATGGCAGGTAAGTCTCATGGGATAGAAAATATATGGCTATTTCGTGCAATAGAATCTCCATCACTAATTAAAGGATATTTCTTCTGTTTGAAAAATCACTTATTTGAAAAATAACATTTATGGCATGCCATTGCCATCACATTAATTTACACGTAGAAATTTTGGAGGAACAAAATTAATTAACAATTTTCAGTCTTATTAAAATTGTGAACTAACTTTGACCAAACATTCCTACCAATTAGTGAATCATATTCCAAATTAGTTGCGAGAGATTATAAAGGCACCTTGTTTGTGAAGAATTAACATATGATGTGCTCATCATCCAATTTTTCTGAATAGAGTCACTAGCATAGGCAAATATTTTTCCTAAAAGCTGTCACAATTAATAAAAGATAAATCCATCAATGTGTACAAGTTTATTAGGTGCAATTTGTAAAAACATCAGGGTATTTCCATTCACAAAAAGTTAAGATATCTTGTTAGATGGTTGGACGATGTTTTTTTAGCCCATAAGCATACTAATTCTGGAAGAAAGTTCTGCAGAAAGAAGGAAAGAAAACCTTTTAGACTAAACGCGGTCATTACCGACATGAATAATAACTCTGTAAATTCACATCAACTAGAACATACTGTTCTACCATATCCGATCCTATTATAAGTTCTTTTTTAGTGTTTTTAGTAGAATATCAGGATAATTTTTATTAGTTGTTGGTATATAAGTTTGTCAAATGGGTTTCTCTTCTCTGATAAGTCTTTTGTTCACATATATTTTGAGGTTTAAACTAAAACGAAAAAAACCTTCTTATCTGTAGAACAATTCTGTTGAATAATTAAAAAAAAAAAAATAGTAGCTAACTGATGAAGTTTATTTCAAAAGAACCAATGATGTAATAGAAAGCAAACTTTTGTTGGCGTCACCAAATGCACCATTTAATTTATTACCTAAATTTGAGATCAGGTGATTCTAAAGCTGATTACTAGAAGCTGGACGAAATGACTACTCTAAAACATTACAAATGAACTCAATATTTGGAAGCTTTTCTCAGCCATTCTACTTTACAAATTATGCCTGATTTAGTCTCAGTAACTAATTTAATATGATCAGAAAACACAACACTCCAATACAGCACATCCTAAAATAAAAAGCATGAGACCTTATCATTGTGGAATAAAAAATTATGAAGTAATTATAGAAATTTATCCATAATTTTCTCTTGGTAGTATGGCCTTTAATATATATGCCATATATTGTATAAAAAATTTCAAAATTTTAGCAAGGGAAAAAGATATAAGAAGAGAAGACTTCTACATTTCATAAGTCCTATATAGCCTAAAATTTTGAGGCTGATGATCAATTTGCACCGAGCAATTCCCAAAACACCAAATAGAGTAAAGAAATGAAACCGCAGGATCGTGTGAGGTGATTGGATTTAAAATAGCGTGTAACCTAGGGCTAACGGGTCTTGTCCACGAGAAGAGATGTGATGCAAGCTTTTCGGTATTTTTGCTGAGAAAACAAGTTTAGATTCTATTTTTTAAAATGAAGGGAAAAAGAAAAGAAGATGGTTGGTTTGGAGTTGGTTTAAGGAAAAATAAAAAACTAGAAGAGATTTTGTAAAAGTGAATTCAAAAAAAATCTCGAATGAAGTGAAAATTTAGTTTGTTTTTAAGAAGAAGAAAAGATCCGGGCTCACTATTCTACTACTCAATTACTTGTTCTTCTCTTGAAGGTTTTAGTGACTCAACTTGATCATAGGCCAAAGTTAAAACTTAATCTTTGAAGCATTCAAGTAAAACAAATAAGATGAACTAACTTCTTTTTAAACTTGTTCTTAAATTGAATGTTAAATCATCTAGAAGCTTTTTCTTCAAGTATGCAATAAAATGAATTTAAGATTTGTTTTAAAAATGAAAGTTGACAAAGTCTAGTCCCATCCCCATGCCCCTTCAAGAACACTTGCAAACAAGCAAGGCTTAAATTAGACATTCCTATGATTCTATTGGGTTTCTTTTTATCATAAATCAATCAAGAAGAAAACCAATAGAAGAAAAGGAATAGTGAGATCGATTTAGCTACTCATGGTGAAATTTGAACAAAAAGAGTAATAATTGAAAGCAAATATTAACATACCAGTAAGATCAAAACGATGAATTTGTATGAGATGAATTTCCTTGATATCACTTCAATTACAATTATAACTCCCGGTTTTCTCTCTCTCACTTTTCTGGACAAAGCTAAAAGGAAGAAAATAGAGATTACAACTTCTCAACAATTATCTAATAATAATTCTAAGCTTAAGAGTAAAGTATAAGCTCTAATTCTCCCCTGCACGTCTCTCTGCTCAGAATAGTGCTCTATTTATAGGAAAGATGAAGGGATAGAACGCGCTTGAAGATAAGAGCAATGACGTTGGCCCAACTGTTTTAACCAAGCCACGGAAACACGGCTTTTGCCGCATTTCCGCGGCTAGGATCCGGTTGTTGGGCCAGATCTTGTATGGCATGGATCGTCTCGTTTGTTGTCTTCATTTTTCTTCAGATAAGATTTCTTTAAAAACATCTGATTTCAATTAGATCTCCGTTGATAGCTTTAAATACATAATCTTCTCTCTAATTAATTTGGATTAATTAGGATAATTTGATCACTTTCTTCTCCTTCTCCATTAATTACACCTGCACACCAATAGACATTAAAATCATTAAATAGTAGAGTTTAAAATAATAATAAATATGAAAATAAAATATGCCACCTGATGCAAAAGATTCAAAGCTGTTCAGTCCCAAGAATTTTAACATTGTGAAAAAATGGCAAGTTTTCGGAATGTAAATAGGGAGAGACCGTCTTAAGATAGTGATAGACAACCAAGAAGAGAAGACCTTCACATTTCAAGCCATGTCCCCTTGGCATTACTAAATGATTTTGCTTTAAAGTTCAAATTGATAGTTGCCTTCATGCCCCAACATATTCTACATTCTTTAATTGGGTGAGACTTTGTGATCAGCAGAAATTCTCTAAACATTTTTTGAGTAAACATTAAGAGTACAAAAAAAAAACAAGAAATTAGCCTCTAAAGCCAAAGTATAATCCTCCATTTGTAATAACGATGCAAAAGTAGCATCTTTTTTTGAAGTATAAGATAAAATCTCTACCACAAAAAACATTTCAATTTTTTGAAGAAAATTTAAAACTTAGGCTCAGGGTTTAGTGGCTAACCTGGACTTTGACGGAGAAAGAGAGTGGAGACGACGGCGGCGGCGGCGCGGGGAAATTCTTTTTGATCCTTGTGCTCAGACACGTGCAATGCGCGTGCAAGCAATTTTCTATTTCCATATATATTAATTTTTGCCAAATATCTTATAGTATGGATCTTACCCAATAATTTACAACAAAGAGAGGCAAAAATGTCTTTCCGTAATTTTCATTAACGGAGTTAGCTCAATTAAGATTGAGTGAGGCTTCGTGAGAACGTAAATAAAATTGATAGTTAAAATGAGAAACTCCCAAAACATAGAGGGGTTCAGTAAAATTTACCCAAAAAAGAAAATAAAATGAAAGTAAGGAAAAGGATTTACATACTCAACTAGTGTTCTTATGGCACTCGTTAGGGGGAAAAAATAGTAGATATAAAAAGAAATTCTGAAAATGCATATACAATTGGTTGAGACAGTTTTTGTTTTCTTTTGTAGCATAAAAACATTCTTAAGCAAAATTTTATTGTCAAAATTAAATTATTGAAATTACTGAAATTCAAGTTATGATAAATAGAATCGAGACCGCTATATTATTAGCAGCTAGCTCTCTAATTATTGAAATTCAGTTGTGAATGTTGAGCTACAGCGAGGTGTTTGCTTCACCAGAAGAGTCTTACATGCATTTGTGAAAAGAATTATTAGCTACAGAGAAAAAAGACATTACCCCAAGCTCACTTTATTTGACTTATTGGGATACAGTGAAGTGGCCTTTGTTGCTGGAAAAAGTGGACCGTAAGAGCACTAGTGGACATGTCTGTCCGTTTTTTTTGACATTTTCCTCTCCATTGTTTCAGAAAAAATAAAAAGTGTGGAAACATTGTCTATGACTAACGTGGAATTCATCACTGTCAGATTGTGTTACGTACAAATATTTTAGATGAGACAATTTTTTTAGCACTTTGGATTGACATTTGACGCTATGGGTCTCTTTGGCTCTCAGAAATGGGGCGCAGAAAATTCAAGTGGGGCTCACATTAACGAATTTCTAAAAGAAATAGGTCAAGTGGGGCTCATAGTAGTTTTTCGAGACTTTTTCCAGCCTCAGTGCGTGGAAACCAGTAAAGAGGTCACATAGGATTTTTATGGGCTCAACCATGATCATTGCTTTTCTTTAACAGACAACCAAACAACACTTCATGAGAAACTGACGTGGCCCCCATGTGGGGCCCATAAACAGTTAGTTTCCGGACTCATTTCCGGAGAAACAAACATGCCCTATGCCTGTGCTATGTATATTACGAGCGCGATTAATTTGTCAAAGAAAACTCCATTTTTGGTTCTTGTACTGAGGACTGAGATGTTACACGTGGTAATTTTAATACATTGACAATAAGAACCAATTAGCTGACATGTTTCCAAAATCATTGTTGGAAGATCAATTTTTAGATAATCAGAAAAAAATTGGGATTTTGTTCTCATAGGATTCTTAGTCATGATGGTTTTTCATATTTTTATGGTGAATTTATACTGTATTTAATGAAAAACTCAATTTCAGGTTTATTTAGTTTCTTTGGAATTTTTTTTGAATTTTTTTTATGCTCATGTCGGTGTCTGATCAAGGGAGACTACGGTGTCCATCCTATTGAGTTTTATTATTGCGCATTGACTAGGTTAGTTGGGGGCGATCAAAACATCCTTGTCTGAGAAATTTTAAGAAACATTGAGAAATTTGAGCTATGTTAACGTATTGATTCAACCATAAGTTTGCGCCAGTGGAGCTGAAGTTCAACCATGCATAGTCCCTTGTGGAACCAAAGGTTCACTTGCGTCTCCTACGCTTTGCATATTTCGATGAAGAGAACAATATTAGTTGCATATCAAATCTGTCAATATCCTAGTTCTATACAACTAAAATGGTTAGTTAGATCCTAGGGGATGCCAAAGCATGCAGGGCATGACTGCAATGTGTTCACATATAGATGTAAACTGAATGTTAATACTAGTAGCTTTGGGATTGTAAATCAGGAACAATAATTGTTGTTACGACCCTATGAGATCATTGAGATTAACTAAACTTTGTCGTGGCCTTGCGGCCTAAATGAAGAATAACATGTTGAGGAGACCTCTGGAAGAGGTAAGAAGAGGGGGGACAGTCGAAATAATTTCTTCATGTGCAACAAAAAAAAACGCTTATTTGCGTCCTAGTTGCATGATATGCCCTAGGGGTTCATTTATTTAACAAAATTCTCTGTTTTTCTTATTTAGGTTAATGAACATATAATAACATGCAGTGTATAGGAGTACTTATGATGCATCCCTCCAGTACCGGAGCTGAAGATCTCTGCCATTATACAGTAGATCAAGTCTGAGATGCAGCAGGCAACATAAGAAAGAATGAATGTTACTGTGGTTCTGTCAAGTGCACTGGAAGCCTTTATTAATTTAGCCAGTTTTGGGAACTTGTGCTTGCTTTAGCCCCAATGAAGCAGAAAAGGTAATTTCTTCTGGGTTCGGTTCATGTGTGTGAGCAACACACACATACAATAAGAGGGTCAATCACGCGTTGACACGTGTATTGATCCTCTTATAATATGTTATGTGTGTGGGCGCGTGATTGCCCTCTTATTGTATGTGTGTGTTGCTCACACAGATGAACCGGAACCCATTTCTTCTTGTAACTTTGCTGTTTCTTGCTCTTTGTTATTGTAAATTGTTTTAGTCAGAAGTTGATGCCATCTTTCTGTTTGAAATATGAATCAAACTAATACTATTCAAGAGTTCCTCAACTGTTCTTTCTTCAATCTCATATATTGCAATGGGCTTTTTACACATTGTGCACACATGTAGTTGTATTTACACTTGTATAGTACTTGATTTTTGGTTGTTAGTTTAGGCCTCAAAATTGAATAGGCTTGCTCTTTAATGCCCTATTTTGCATACATGTGGCTCAAGTATTGGTTGAGTTAATGAAGGCTGCTATTTGATAAGCCTCTCCCCATGACCAGCTGTTTCTGTTTTCAGTGATCATTTTAAACAGCGACATCTTGATAGGCTGTCAGTCTGCTGATGGTTGATGCCATGGAAACCTCTGATGTTTTCTGATCTTATGGCTGGTGAGTCTTGCATATACAAGATTCTAGGTTCTAAACTGAGAGAAAAAAATAAAGAAGAAGAAGAAGAAGAATGTTATTAGATGAGATCTTCCATGGAAGCCGACAAATATGATAAATCCTGTCAGTTTGCTCAGTCGGTTGGTTGTTCAAATGAATCCTCTAGGTTTTCTGATCTAATGGCTGGTCAATTTTGTATGTAAAAGAATCTAGGTCTAAACTAAAAACATACTATGTTATTAGATGAGATCAGCCATGGACAATAGCAAATACGAAAGCACTTTTAGCGTGTGTGTGTGTATTCATGAATCAAAATTCCTTGTTCATCTACTTCGTGTTCTTTGGCTGTATTATCTTGTATTCATTCTCGATTTTGAGCAATAATCCTTTTGGTTTTCACCAACTTTCCTATGTTTTTCATCATCTGCATGTGAGTCCACCATTCCTGCATACAACTACTGTCAGCTTGGTGTTTGGTACCAGATGCAGGCATAGATCACTCAGTGCAACCCAGGATATCGAGATCTCATGATTTGCTGTGACATCTTGGAGTTAAAATCTTTTACTGTCACACTGTGGAGTTCAACTGGAATAGTAATGCGACTGATGAATTTATGATGAGACTGCTCTCTGTTGGTTTATTCTTATGAAGAGATTAGTTGGATAACTTGAATTTGGCACAATGATCCAAGGTCACCAATCAAAAAATTCATAGCGTGTAAAGAAGGAGCTAACATGGTGTTACGGTAAGGATTCTTCCATATCTAGAACATGTTATTATACATTTATACAAATGTGGCATTAACAAGTAGAAGATGATAAGAAAGATGGGACTGCTTGTCATTTGCAGTGACAGTATGTTTTTATGGATTGATTGTGATTCTTGTGCTTGGCAGATTTGGATCCATGGAGGCATTGCGAAGAATTCGCTCTTTGCTCTTTGTGAGGGAGGAAACGAAAGAAATCCTCGCGTGGACTTCATGATTGTTGTTGGGAAGGAGCTTAGGGCATTGTTGACAGAGTACTGACATTTCTGGACTAATTTCTGTAGCTTTTTTTTCAAAATTTCTGGATTTAAACATTAAACAGTAATAAAGAAGAGCCGAGAAATTCAAAGAGCATCGATCTTCAGCCATTGTCATTGTAATATCAAAGAAGCTTTGTGTGGTGGTCGAAATTTGACATATATTAGGAACGTGACACATGTCCTCTGAAAGAACGCAATAAGGCGCTTGGAAGTCCTTCCGAAACCACCTCCATCCTTGCGACAGTTACACCGTTACTCTCTCTCTCTCTGAAGAGCTCTCTAGCCCCAGAGTCCGAAGTCATACAACCACCCAGAGCCGACTCAACTCCAGACCGAATATCCCGACACGTGGTAACTTTATCCATCATCACAGACAGATCGAGGCAAACTTTTTTGAATCGTGAAATCTGTTACGCGACTCTATCTTTTTCATCATCTAAAGCTACCTTACAGCTAAGCAGAATAGTTGAAGATAGCAATCGATAAACCTGCAGCACATCAATCCTAACAACCTGGATATGGTCTTATCGGTTATAAGGATCAGCAGATTCAAATCGAACAGTTGAAGATGTACATCTATCCACATCCACTCTACCACCTCTGTCAAGTATAAATACACTTCCTTCTCCAACAAGAAGGAGGTCGCTCCTTTAATTCTCACATATACCCAACTACCGTTTACAATATTACACTGGCACTTTTCCTCTATTGGTCTTGTTCATTACCAACTACTGATTCTCACGCTCATGGGTCTTAGACCGGCACTGCACTGGTGCTTGATTAGTAACCAATTTTACATCATCATCATCACGTTTCCTACCGATGTATGTTAATTATGTTGCTAATACTTCTCATTTGGGCCTTTTGCAGATAATTAGAAGGAGGTCAAGGTGGTACAAAATTCTAATTTTCATCTATTTTCGATAATTAAAAGTGATTTCTTGTGGAGCAAGAGAGATGCTTCTAGAGAGGGAGTAGATTTATCCTAAAAATTAGAGAATGAACCTAGACTAATGGTAGCCCAAGTGCGCAAGAAACGGATACTCCATGGAGCTACCCTTCTAGAAGAGAGACAGGTGGCACTAGATCAGGGCCTCTGCGCCTGATTAAGCCGCAGAAGCGCGGCTTTTGCCGCGTTTCGCGGCATTCTCTTGGATAGAGGTGCGGATCTTCGACACGTGTCCCATCGTTTCGTGCTCCCCAAGCATCTGCGGCCTATAAATAACGTGTTATTGGACCCGAGAGAAAGTTAGACAGCAGAGCACCTTAATTGCTTTTGCTACTCTAATTTCTCTTGCACTCTTGCATCATTGCAAATTAGTTTAGGTTTTCATTTTAGAATTTGAGTATTGTAATTGAGAACGTGACAATCAATACAAGGATTCTTCTTCTCCTCATTTTTCTTTCTTGCAATCTTCTACTTGTGCTTTTTATTCATATCTCTAACAATTTCTTGTTGGCCAAAATGTTACACTCTCCATTTGTTTAGAGTTTTGATGATAACAAACAAATAAGAGCTATTTGATACTAATTAGTTTGTTTAAAATAAGTTTCAGGTTAGTACCATTTTGGAGGCCATTGCTTAGCTATTGCAAGAATTTCTAGGTTCATGAAGCAAAGAAGGCTTTTTGCACATCAAGGAAGGAACATAGAAGAGAAGGCTCTAGCAAGGCATTGCATGGCTCAAGACTTCAAGATTGCTCAAGATAATTTATTAGATTTGTTTTTAGTTTAGAGTTTTGTTAAAGAATAGTGAATAGGTTTGAAGCTCTATCACACACGTTTTTGCGCACATCTTGTTTCCAAACATATTTCCTATAACATGTACAAAAATAGTTTGTATACAATCTTCAGCCTACAAACTCATTTTTATCCATTATATATATATCCCTATTTAAAACTATTTTGTTAAAAATAGATTTCTCCTCAAAATTCCTTTTTTGTTTTGGCTTTTGACCTGAGCCAGTCGACCGCCTGGGTCGACGACCCTATGTCTGGTCAAGCCGGTCGGCCGACCCAGTCGACCGAGGTTCTGGCAGCAGTGCGTGTCAGTGTGCACGTTTCACGGTCGACCCGGACGGTCGACCGAGACTTGCCTGACTGACAGACTCTGCTCTCTGTATCTTTGGGTCGACCGGGCGGTCGACCGTCAGCCTGCAACGGCTATTTTTTTGAACTAGCGGTCGACCGGCCGGTCGACCGAGGTAGCCGTTTGAACAGTAACGACTATTTTCTAAGCTGGTTTATTTTTTGTCCTTTTCTCACTTAAGTGTGTTTAAATGACATGTTTTGGTTTTAATACTTTCTGATTAGCCTTAAATATGTTTTATCTCCTAACCCTATCCCTCTCCTATAAATAGGGGTGTTTAGGGAGAGTTTGGTTACTAGAAAAATTATCAAAATTTTCACAAGTTTAAGGCATTCAAAAAGACTTGGTTTCTTGGTTTTTGTGCTGAAATTCTCTCTCATTTTCTGAAGTGTTTTCAAGAACTCTCTGATTTCTTTTTCTTTTCTCCTTGCACACAAGAGCTTCATTCCTACTCATTATTCTCTAAGGACCTTTGTAAGGGAAGAGAATTTTGCAAGAGAGAGTTTGTGGTCTTTTGACTACTCAGAGATTGCTTGTACTTGAGATTGTGGAGTTGGATACTCCGTATATTTGTGACATCTTTGTGATAGTGGAAGTGGTTGGAATCCTTCTGGGGAAGGCGGGGAAGTAGAGCTGGGTGCTCGAACCTCGATAACAATTCTCGGTGTTTGCGTTTGGTTTACTTGCTCTTATTTCTTGCTCTATTTTCATTGCTCTTATTACTTGCTCTCTACATTCATTGCTATATTCACTTGCTTTGTGAGATTATTGCATCATAATTTTTAAATTGTGCATTGATTAGCATTATCACCTATTCACCCCCCCTCTAGGTGATTTTCAATTGGTATCAGAGCTTGGACTCTAGGTTTTGGCTTAGCATCCATAGAGAGATCCTTAAAACTTGCTAATCAACATTTGCATTTTTCTTTCATTCACTAGTAAACATGGCCGATAACATCAAAACCCCTCCTAAATTTGATGGACTTAATTTTCCTATTGGAAGGTTAGGATGACTATCTTTTTGCAATCTTTAGGTAGCTTAGTAGCTAAATCCTTAACCAAACCCTATGTAGTACCCGATAGTGATGAGAGCACTTGGACCGACTTCACCTTTAGAGAATATGAGGCTAACTCCAAGGCCCAAAACTCCCTATTAACCGCCTTGAATGAGGATGACCTTACACGGGTAATTTATTGCCAATCAGCCTATGAGATTTGGCCACATTTATTGGTCACACACGAGGGGACTTCACAAGTTAAGAGAGCTAAGATAGATCTCTTAAGATCCCAATATGAATCCTTTAAAATGATTGATGAAGAATCTATTGATTGTATGATTACTAGATTTACTAAAATCACCAATGCTCTTTCTTCTTTAGGTGATGACATCTCCAGTGACCAAAAGGTACGAAAGTGATTCGGGCACTTCCTACATCATGGGAGATCAAGGCCACCACTTTGAAAGAATTGAACGATAAGGATGAGATGGACCTCATTAGTCTCATTGGGAACTTAAAAACCCATGAGATGGAAAAGAAAGTAAGAGAAGAGGCCGCTCCACTAAAGAAGAAATCCATAGCCTTCAATTCTTCATCCACTCTTGAAGACGATGAAGAAGATGAAGAAGAAGATGAGGAGCTATCACTACTTGTTCGCAATGTGAAGAGAATGTACCGGAGGAACAAGCTCAACTTCCGAAGGAAATTTGAAGGCAAAGAGGAGAGAAGAATTATATGCTACAATTGCCGAAAGCCCGGACATATCATGGCTGATTGCCCGGAGTTCAAGAAGAAAATGACTTCCTCCTTCAAGCCAAAGAAACCGGAAGAAAAGAAAGCGTACAAGGCAACTTGGGATTCAGAAAGTGAGTCCAAAGAAGAGGTGGATACGGCAAACATGTGCTTCATGGCAAACACACCAAAGGTAACCCCTCAACCTCTTGATGATGAAGATGATGAATTAAGTCAAGAAGATCTTGTTCATACCTTTGTTGAACTTTCAGAAACCTATGATAATAAAAAGATTGAATGCTCTAAATTGGAAAAGGAAGTTGCTTTTCTTAAAATCAACTTGCTATTATTTCTAAAGAAAAAGATGAAATTTCTTCAAATCTCATTTCTACCCAAAATAAATTTAATGCTTACAAAGTTGCTTGTAAAGCAAAATTTCCTAAGATTGATGAAAAAGAGATTTCTTCTTTAAAAATTAGAATTGTTGATTTTGAAAAGACTTTAAAGGATTGTGCTTTTAACACTAAGAAACTTGAAGAAATGTTTTCTAAAAAGCACACCTCTCATGCTAAGATTCCTCATGCTCACACTACACATAACACTTCTCATGCTAAATCTTTTCATGCTCACAATTCTCATGCTCACAAATCACACACTCATTATGCTTTTAAATATGGTAGAGTGTATAGATGCATATATTGTGGTAAGAATGGACATTTGGCTAAATTTTGTTATGACCAAATAAATAGAACCAATAATCTTGTTTGGGTTAATGAAACTAACTCTTTAGGACCCAAGAAAATGTGGGTACCAAAATCAAGTCCTAAATTATTTGATGTAGGTACACACCAAGGCTCCAAGACATAAGGAGCGGTGGTACCTTGATAGTGGTTGTTCAAGACACATGACGTGGGACATCAATAAATTTACAACCCTATCAAGGTACGAGGAAGGTGGCTCCGTCACCTTCGGGGATGACTCTAAGGGGAATATCATCGGTATAGATAACATTCAAATTGGTGCATCTCCCATTATAGAAAATGTTGTACTTGTTGATGGTTTGAAGCATAATTTGCTTAGCATTAGTCAATTTTGTAACCGTGGACTTAAGGTTGTTTTTGATGATTCTTCTTGCAAGATTTTTGATGTTAAAACCAATGATTGTATTCTCACCGGTTTTCGTGATGATAATGTTTATATCATTGACATGCTTAATGTGGAATGTTCTACTAAATGCTTAAATGCTTTTGATGAAAATTCTTGGCTTTGGCATAGAAGATTAGGACATGCATCTTTTGACCATCTTTCTAGGATTAATTCTAAGGAATTGGTGAAGGGTATACCTTACTTGAAGTTTGAGAAAGACCGCATTTGTGGTGCGTGCCAACTTGGGAAACAAACCAAGTCTTCCTTCAAACCAATCAAGGATATCATGTCAACTAGGCCTTTAGAATTAATTCATATGGATCTTTTTGGACCTACTAAAACTAAGATCTTAAATGGTAGTAGATTTGCATTTATTTTAGTTGATGATTTTTCCCGTTTCACTTGGTTTTCTTCTTGGAACACAAAGATCAAGCTTTTTCCTATTTTAAGATTTTTCGAAAAAGAGTTGAAAAAGAAAAGGGTTTTTCGATTTTGAGAATAAGGAGTGATAGAGGTGGTGAGTTTGTTAACCAACTCTTCATGACTTATTGTGATGAAAAGGGAATTAAGCATGAAATGTCTTGTCCTAGAACTCCACAACAAAATGGAGTTGTAGAAAGGAAAAATAGAACACTTCAAGAGATGGCTAGGATAATGATAAGTGAGTACAACCTCCCTCAATATCTATGGGCCGAGACCGTAAACACCGCATGCTATATTTCAAATCGTATTTATTTGTGTAAAAATTCTTCCAAAACATCTTTTGAAATATATCATTCTAGAAAACCTAATGTTGCATATTTCAAAGTTTTTGGATGCAAGTGTTTTGTTTTGAACACTAAAGATAACTTGGGTAAATTTGATGCTAAGGCTTATGAAGCAATCTTTGTTGGATATTCTACAACTAGTAAAACTTATAGAGTATTCAATAGATCTTCACTTACCATTGAAGAATCCATGCATGTTAAATTTGAAGAATCTAATGTGTTTGTTGAGAATGTTGTAGAGATTGAACCATTAGGTGATAACATGGAGAGACTATCCTTGAAGGACTCACCCGCTCAAGATGATAAGCAAGAACAAATTGGTGACATTCAAGAGGATAAAGAGGAAAGCTCTCAACCGCTTCCTAAAACTTGGAGATATGCCACAAATCATCCCAAGGAGCTCATCTTAGGTGATGCATCTAAAGGGGTAACAACTCGCTCCAAACTCCATGACCTATGTGATAATTTTGCTTTCATTTCTCATTTTGAACCCAAAAGCATCCTCAAAGCCGAGGCGGACTCATATTGGTTGCTAGCCATGCAAGAGGAACTCAATCAATTTGAGCGCAACCAAGTTTGGCACCTTGTTCCTAGGCCCCACGATAGACCAATAATTGGTACTAAGTGGATCTTTAGGAATAAGATGGATGAGTCCGGAAATGTGATTAGGAATAAGGCTAGGTTAGTGGCCCAAAGTTACACTCAAGTTGAGGGAATTGACTTTGAGGAGACCTTTGCACCCGTAGCACGACTTGAAGCCATACGGATGACACTAGCTTTTGCATCTTTCAAAAATTTTAAACTTTTTCAAATGGATGTGAAAAGTGCATTTTTGAATGGTTTTATAAATGAAGAAGTTTATGTTGCTCAACCTCCCGGTTTTGTTGATCATGTTCATCCCGATTTTATTTTTAAACTTGATAAAACTTTGTATGGATTGAAACAAGCTCCAAGAGCTTGGTATGAAAGGCTTTCTAGTTTTCTCATTTCAAATGATTTTATTAAAGGCAAAGTAGATACAACACTATTCACTAAGTATGTTGATAATGACATTTTAATTGTGCAAATTTATGTTGATGATATAATTTTTGGTTCTACTAATGAGTTTTTATGTAAGGAATTTGAAAAGGTTATGCAATGTGAATTTGAAATGTCTTCAATGGGTGAGCTTAATTTCTTTCTTGGACTCCAAATCAAGCAATTGCAAGATGGGAACTTCATATGCCAAGCCAAATACGCAAAGGAACTCGTAAAAAAGTTTGGACTTGAAGACTCTAAAGTTTGCAACACTCCCATGGCAACTACAACCAAGCTTGATAAGGATGACCAAGGTAAAAATGTTGATATTAAATTGTTTAGAAGCATGATAGGTAGTCTTTTATATTTGACGGCAAGTAGGCCGGATATCATGTTTAGTGTGTGTCTTTGTGCTAGATTTCAATCGTGTCCCAAAGAGTCCCATCTTATTGCGGGAACGATTGCCGACTATGGTACGATTGGAATGGGTCTATGGTATCCGAAAACCGGAGATTTCTCAATGACGAGTTATTCGGATGCCGACTATGCGGGTTGTAGAGTAGATAGAAAGAGTACTAGTGGGACATGTCAATTTCTTGGTAATTGTCTTGTTTCATGGTCCTCTAGGAAACAAAATTTCGTAGCTCTCTCAACCGCCGAGGCGGAGTATGTTGCCGCGAGGGCTTGTTGTGCACAAGTCCTTTGGATGAAACATACTCTCCTTGATTATGATTTGCATTATAACCATATAAAAATATTTTGTGATAATACTAGTACTATTCATATGACTAAGAATGCAAATCAACATAGTAAGACCAAGCATATTGAGATTAGATATCACTTTCTTAGAGATCATTTTGAGAAAGGAGATATAGATATTGATTATGTTTTACGGATTTGCAGCTTGCCGATATTTTCACTAAACCACTTGATTTTGCTAGATTTTCATTCATTTGTGGTGAACTTAATGTTTGTGTTATTGATTAAAAATATTTTCTTAACCCTTTTTGATGTATGACAAAAAGGGGGAGAATGAGTTTATGTATGAAAATATGAGTTCATATGGTTTTGGTTCCATATGAGTTTATATATGTTTTTAGTTTTTGATGTGTTTTCATGAATTCTTGTAATTTGAGTTTAAGTGTTTTGCAAGTGTTTTAAATTCTCATGGTTTTTTGTTTCATGATGTTTACTTGCAAATTACAAATTATATTGTTTTTCTTTGTTTAATATAGCATAATTTGAGGGGGAGCCTTGTTTATAGCCTATTCGTTTTGTCATCATCAAAAAGGGGGAGATTGTTGGCCCAAAAGGTTACACTCTCCATTTGTTTAGAGTTTTGATGATAACAAAACAAATAAGAGCTATTTGGTACTAATTAGTTTGTTTAAGATAAGTTTCAGGTTAGTACCATATTTGGAGGCCATTGCTTAGCTATTGCAAGAATTTCTAGGTTCATGAAGCAAAGAAGGCTTTTGCACATCAAGGAAGGAACATAGAAGAGAAGGCTCTAGCAAGGCATTGCATGGCTCAAGACTTCAAGATTTCTCAAGATAATTTATTAGAATTGTTTTTAGTTTAGAGTTTTGTTAAAGAATAGTGAATAGGTTTGAAGCTCTATCACACACGTTTTTGCGCACATCTTGTTTCCAAACATATTTCCTATAACATGTACAAAAATAGTTTGTATACAATCTTCAGCCTACAAACTCATTTTTATCCATTATATATATCCCTATTCAAAACTATTTTGTTAAAAATAGATTTCTCCTTAAAATTCCACTTTTATTTTGGCTTTTGACCTGAGCCGGTCGACCGCCTGGGTCGACCGACCCTATGTCTGGTCAAGCCGGTCGGCCGACCCAGTCGACCGAGGTTCTGGCAGCAGTGTGTGTCAGTGTGCACGTTTCACGGTCGACCCGGACGGTCGACCGAGACTTGCCTGACTAACAGACTCTGCTCTCTGTATCTTTGGGTCGACCGGGCGGTCGACCGTCAGCCTGCAACGGCTATTTTTTTGAGCTAGCGGTCGACCGGCCGGTCGACCGAGGTAGCCGTTTGAACAGTAACGGCTATTTTCTAAGCTGGTTTATTTTTTGTCCTTTTCTCACTTAAGTGTGTTTAAATGACATGTTTTGGTTTTAATACTTTCTGATTAGCCTTAAATATGTTTTATCTCCTAACCCTAGCCCTCTCCTATAAATAGGAGTGTTTAGGGAGAGGTTGGTTACTAGAAAAATTATCAAAATTTTCACAAGTTTTAAGGCATTCAAAAAGACTTGGTTTCTTGGTTTTTGTGCTGAAATTCTCTCTCATTTTCTGAAGTGTTTTCAAGAACTCTCTGATTTCTTTTTCTTTTCTCCTTGCACACAAGAGCTTCATTCCTACTCATTATTCTCTAAGGACCTTTGTAAGGGAAGAGAATTTTGCAAGAGAGAGTTTGTGGTCTTTTGACTACTCAGAGATTGCTTGTACTTGAGATTGTGGAGTTGGGTACTCCGGTGTATTTGTGATATCTTTGTGATAGTGGAAGTGGTTGGAATCCTTCTGGGGAAGGTGGGGAAGTAGAGCTGGGTGCTCGAACCTCGATAACAATTCTCGGTGTTTGCGTTTGGTTTACTTGCTCTTATTTCTTGCTCTATTTTCATTGCTCTTATTACTTGCTCTCTACATTCATTGCTATATTCACTTGCTTTCTGAGATTGTTGCATCATAATTTTTAAATTGTACATTGATTAGCATTATCACCTATTCACCCCCCCTCTAGGTGATTTTCATTTCTAACACCTCTAACAAGCTTTTCAATTCATGCTTTACATTCATGTCTCGCTAACTTTCTTCTTTCACCCACTAACCCTAACTACTTGATTGATAACCCACATGAATCAAATAGCATGCCAATAAGTCTTGTGCAAGTAAGAGCTATGAATGTCTTATGATAAAGGGTTCTAACTTTTAACTCTCTAACAAGTAATCTAACTTTCATATTTCATGCTCTAACATTATATTCTTGATGATCTATTGATTTCTTAACTTGCTTGTTTAGACTTGGAGAATAACCACTCGTCTTTGTCGATACTGATAGTACACTTGTTTCCCAACCTAATCTCACCTTAAAACGAAACTTGATAGGGTGATGTTCAACTTTTTGCCGTGTGAAGCAAAGTGGAGGGTGAAGGACTTTCATTAGAACACCACGTGACTAGTTCTCAAAATACAAGACTTGTGTAAGCCAAGATCCATTGTGAGGCTCCATCATCAAGCAAGCTAATGGTTAGTGGGATTTATCAGTAGAAGATTAGCCATGCAATTTTTCTCATTTTCAAAAACTTAAACTTTTTAAGCAACCTTTTCTTTATTAGCTTCTTAACTTCTTCAAAATCCTTTTCCAAACTCTTTCTTAAAACCTACTTTCAAACTTTCTTTTAAATTTTCATTTAGTTTCTAAAACATTTATTCATAATCTTTTCTTCTCTTCATTTGCAATCACTGTTTTCTGGAATCCACGTTTCTTTTCACTTTGTTTTTACTTATTTTCTCAATCACTACCAATTCACTTCATATTTTATTTTCCTTTCCCATTTATCACCATTTTCACATGCTTCTTTCTTTTTTTTTTATTTCATTGAAACAAAGGAGTATTTTGAGAAAACAAAAAAAAATCGGACAAAGCTTCTATCGCTCCCTCTCCTTGTAGATACGACTCGTTTTGCCACTTGGCTAGAATGAAAAGTTCAATGGAACATAAGCACATTCTCTAAAGGACATAACTCACATCAACCCTAAAATCACAATTTTTTAGTGCATTCTCCTTTATCGAACAAAATTTTTGGCGCCGTTGCGGGGAGGGCAACGACTTTAGCTTTGTTTTTCTCGATCTGAATGTTTCCTTCTCTGTTTCAAGTTACAGGTGCTGGAAGTAAGGAAATAGTAACTACAATGACATATAAGTGGTATTGGGTGTTTGCTCTAAAAAGCAGAGATTAATCACCCTCAAACTTGCCGCATGTTCGCAGCAAGAATGAGTTGACTACTGACAGACTTTTTTGTAGGATTGCTTGCTTTGCAAAAATTAGCTCTCTGTAACTATTAATTTCCTTGTATGCCAAACCCATATTACTGCTAATAAACAAACAGTAAAAAGCTTGTTGAAAGCTAAAAATCAATTTAGATATTTGCATCTTAGGGCACATGTTTTTACGATTCCTTTACTTTACTGTTGAAGAGTGCTGGAGTAACGTACATGAGCATAGCATATAGAATAGGACTCATTCTTTAGTTATTATCCGCTTTAAGCGAATCTTGTCTGATATATTTTGTAACTTGCGAAAATCAATTCTAAGAGCATCACTCAAATAAACAAGATAAGGTGCGGATTTCATCACCCTTCCTTACCCCAAAAATAACTTTCCAAGCGCTCACAATCCCAAACCTAATTTACAAATTTATAAACGTTGGCCCCTAAGGACATCCGGACTCATTAGGAGATTAACCGAGGGTGAAACTTGTTTTAAATCTTACTCCTATGAAATCAGTATCTAAGATTGGGGATTAAGAGGTTAAGCCTCGAAGATACCGTGGTTTGACATAATTAAGGCTCGTTACTTACACACGGATACCTTAATTACGCCAAACCAATTGCTGCCTGATGCTAACTGATAGTATGAATGCAGCCTTTACCAGACCAAATTTCAACCCCTACTTCAAGACTTACAACCCAGGATGGAGGAATCATCCCAACTTTTCATGGAGTCAGTCTGGTCCTGAGTAGTCGAGACAAAACTTTCTCCATCAATTCACTCTCAGAGTCATTACCAATTTTCAACCGAAGTACCAGCATAATTTTCAGCCCACTTTCCAACAACAACATCATCCAGAGAAAAAGATGTCAGATTTAAAAAAAGCTTTGAAAACCTTGTCAAAACACAAGCTTTAATGATGAACAATCACAACCAGGCTATAATAGGCTAAAATTTAGACTAGTCAATTGGCAAACTATCTAAATGAATGACAAAAAGGAGCATTACTAAGTCAGCCTTTGCCTAATCCAAAGAACTCTTTTCCTATTCTTGAAGCCGAAGACATAACACCGAAACAATGTGATACTGTTCATATTCTAAGATCTGGAAAGCAAGTAGACAACCAGGTTTCCAATGCCCTAGTTTTCAATCTCTCAGTGTCCAATCCTCCAATGTCTGCACAACCAAAGCCTATTTCAAACGACCTATATTCATCATCAAGTTCACAACCATCCACCTCAAAGTCTGAAGAAAAAGAAAAATCAGCTAAGCAAACATACATGCCTATTGCACTATTCCCTAACAGGCTAACAAATACCAAGACAAATGCTCAAATTGAAAAGATAATAGAAATGTTTAACAAGTTCAAATAAATGTGGTACTTCTTGATGTCATTCAACAAGTACCATCATATACAAAATTCTTAAAAGACATGTGCACAAAGAAGAGAAAAACAAACATTCCCAAAAAGATCTTCCTTGCCACAAATATCAGTGAGTTGCTATCCAGACCCATTCCTGTGAAGTACAAAGACCCTGGATGCCCCACCATTTCAGTATAATAGGACATACCACCATTAATCGGGAACTGCTTGATCTGGGAGCAAGTATCAACTTGCTCCCCTTTTTCATGTATCAAGAGCTCGGGCTGGGCGAACTCCATCCAACACGGGTTATGATACAATTAGTTGATCGCTTAGTGAAAGTTTCCAAGAAGAAACCTACTGATGTCCTCATATGGGTCGGAGAGTTCATCTACCTCGTGGATTTCATTGTTTTGGAAACAGAGCTCGTGTTGAATCTGAAAGCTCAGACCCCAGTCATTTTAGGACGATCCTTCCTAGTAACAACAAATGCTACCATAAATTGTAGGAACGGGTCAATGTGCCTAACTTTTGGAGACATGACTAAGGAGGTAAATATTTTTCACATGGGAAAACAAACTCAAGATATGGATGACCAATCATTTGAAGTGAAATTGATTGAGGGGTTAACTAGTGAACATGAGAAAGAGTCAGAATACGAGTCGGAACACGTATTCAATTTGGAGTCGGATGACTTCAATCTTGACCAGATAGTGACTCCACGGTCGAATGGGCAACAAACACAACCCTGATCAATCCTTTTCAAGAAGAAACCCTTGACTGAACAAATTTCTTCTTCCAAACTAAATGTGCTTTCTAGTCACCTCAAGTACTTAGGTGAAAAGGAAGCTTTTCCAGTAATTGATTAGTCCCTAATATTGCATAATTTTTACCATATCTGTACAATTATCTTATATAAAATACTGCTAATAATGGTTTGCTTGTGTGATTCTAGGTCCATGGTATGCAATAGAGAAGAAGACCCTAAATCACCATTTAATGGGTGATTAAAGGCCTACAAAGTAGCCATTAACTCTAGGAGGAGATTCTGTCAGACCTGGGGACTCATATAATAAATCTGGAGACTACAACTGATAGGGGACAGAAGTGACCACACACAGCAGGCAGCGCTGCGGGCGCGGCCCTGGTAGGGCCGCGGAAACGCGACCATACGGGCGGGGCCGCGCCCGTGCTTTGGGCCAGGGGTTGTCCTCTGGCCCCCTTTCCCCTGGTGCCTATAAATACCCGCCTTGGGGTTCGACAAAGAAGATATCCAGAGTTTAAGAATTGTTGTTTTCTTATTTTTAGGAGTTGTAGTTGTTTTGTTTCCTTCTTCTTCTAATTTTTTGTGTAGCCATTAGAGAGAGAAAGAGTGTGTGTGTTTGTGTGTGTGTAAAATTGTATTTAAAGGGTGACAAGCTTATACAAGTAATTACTTCTCTTTCTTCTTCCATTTACTTGTTGTTTTCATTTGCTTCTACCTCCTTATTTTAGTGTAACACTCTTTCTCTTTACTTCTTCTCTCTTGTTGTTTCTTTTACTACCATATCTAACTAACTCTTTCATTGCATGGCTAACTAACTACTGACTCACTAATCTCTAACAACTTGATTGATAACCCAAATGAGTCAATAGTGTCAAACAAGCCTTATGCGAACGAGAGCTATGACATCTTAAGACGAGGGTTCTAACTCTAACTTACTTATAAGTATTCCCTTTCTTATATTTCATGCTTAATGGATTTTTGATGATCTATAGATTGTAAGCTTTACTTGTTTCCATAAGTTAGAGATATTCCTATTAATCTTTACCGATACCATTAGTACACTTGTTTCTTCCCTTATTCTTACCTTCAATTGGATCTTGAGAAGGGAATGTTCAAGTTTTTGCCGTGTAAAGCTAAGTTAAAGGAAGAACTTTCATTCGATTTTCAACATGAATAGTTCCTATGCATAAGGATTATGCTTGCCTATGATCCATCGTGAGGCTACATCTTCAAGAAGTTAGAGATTAGTGAGAGCACTTAGTAGAAAGTTAGCCATGCCTTTTTACCATTAAGAAAAATCACTTTTACCATAAAACCACTCTAAACAATTCTAAAAACCAACTTGTTTTCATTTTCAAATTCTTTATTTGAAACAAAGAACTTTCTCTTTTCTTGAACAAAGAAGCCTGATTAAGACTAAGAAGGTGTACTTATTATGTGTATAGAAATGTATTTGATGTACCCTTTCTTGTCTCCGCTATAGCATAGGGCTATACCGAGTCGATTCTCAGGGAGAGCTCGCGATGGAAGCTTTAACGTGTGGTAGTGAAGTGAACAAACGAGTATTCTTCTCTTGCTTATAAACTTAATGAATCAAATGCAAAAGAAACTAAAAGAAAGGATGGCTATGTTCATGGTGGAAATCGTTGGAAAAGAAATCAAGAAGTGGATGTGGTATTCACAAGAAAAGGAAAGAAAACTTAAAGAAAGCAATCCATGACTAGCTTACCTTGCTAGCTTGCCAAGACTTACTAGACTCCTTGATAGCGAATGCTTGCCTAATGTTGTCACTACATTAGCGTAGGATTCGTCTCGCGTGTTGACCTAATTACTTTCTCACTTGCAAGATGGTGGTTTAACCATCGGAGAAGAGAAGATCATACAACTTGCAAGATGAACAAAAGCAATCACCCATGAGTTAGTGAAGTGGCAAGACTAGTGGTAAACTAGTACATGGAGAAGAATTTAGCTACAACAAGCCATAAGAAAAATACAAGAAAGCATGAAGTAAATTGCAAGAATTAAAGAAAGCAATAAAGAAAGCAATTAAAGAAAGCACATAAACTAGAACCAAGCTTCAAGTAGAGGAAGGAGGATGGATCAATCCTTGTTGCTTCAAGTGTCACCCTTGATTACACAAGCTCTCTCCCTCACAATCACTCTCTTTTACATTGAATTCTAGGGAAGAAGAAGAGGGATCTAAAGAACAAAACCTAAAGAAAAAACCTATGAAAAATTACAACAATCTACTAACTTTCCTCTCTTCTCCATTCAGTTTTTTCTCGCAGGTGAAGGTCACATATTTATAGCATGGGAGAGAACCTTCGAGAGCCTAGGTTGTTGGCACGAAATCCGAGGCCATAACAACCTAAGATTGCCGCGCCCAAGCCGCGGATCGCGGCTTGATCTTGGCCGTTGATCCGGATCTTTCTGTTGGAGATCAGTTGAGAGTTTGTTAGCCACGTGGTATATCTAGAATCTTCGTTTGTTGCGTGGATCTTTCTGGATCTGGATTTGAAATCTGGCTTTATCTTAATCATGGATTAATCACTTAATTAGTGTTAATTAAGTGATTATTTGGAAATCTCTCCATTAGAGTGTGTACCTGCAAATATGTAGAGAAGAGGAGTAAAAATCACATTTTTATTAACTAAATGCATGGGAGTTATGATGTAAAATATGCAATATTGGATACTAATCACACCCCCACACTTATTCTTTTGCTCGTCCCGAGCAAAACTAAGAAAAAGAAAAGAAAATTTATACTACCAGTTTATTACACCACTTTCGCAGGTGACGCGATTGCACTGAGCATGTGCAACAAGCCGTTAAACCTCTAGGTTACCCTAGAGGAGGAGTGTTGTCTCCTGAGGGTTTTCAGCGGATTACACCCACAAAATCCATAAAGAAAGAAGACAAATGTTAGTATTTTGAAAATGTATTTTGAAAGAGAGACATGTTTTCGAACTATTCTTGCAAAAATATAAGTGATCCTAGGTCATAAGTCCACCTATAATCATTCTTCCTTAAACTTAGTATCCATGCAAGATCTTGTCTTTAATTAAGGTAAGAATTCAAAATTGGATTGAATATTTTTATCCTTCATAAAACCTAGATAGTATGCACACCGTGTAAGTGAAGATTTCTGGGATTTCAACTCTAACCATCAAGCCATTTATTTATTTATATATACTTTTTATGCTTTTTTCTTCCCTTAGTTTAGGCTTTCTAGTCTACCCTTGTAGCGAGCCTTTAACCGATGACTCCCAAACCAGACGGTCTTAGGGCACCAGATGAGAAAACATCCCTCGGGTTTAAGGTCTCGAGTAGAAAAGGCCACGAAACTAAAGGGGATTATTTATTTCCTTTACCACCGTTAGGCGTGAATAATCATGCTTCTTGAGGCACAATTCTCCAGCTTAATAGGTGATGTTTTATTTATAATTTTTTTTCTTTTATTTTTATGGCATTTTGGTCTTTGTTTCCATCCCAAGAAATGTGTAAGTGTGAAGTGCATTTTATCTAAGGCAAAAAAACTCAAGATAAAAATATCTCACCAATTTTACTTACTTAGCCTATAATCTCAAACAAGATCTATTACTTCAACTATGTTTAAGATATCATAATTAAGGCTTTCTTAATCTCTAAGATACATCTTAATTTTCTTAAAAATAGATCAAAACTTTGTCTCTTATTTCAAAAAGTTTTTATTTTATTTATTTTTTTATTTTTATTTATTAAAAGAAGTGTAAAAGAAATAAAATCTAAAAACTCTATGTTAGTAAACCCTCCCCCACACTTATTTCATGCATTGTCCTCAATGCATCATGATATATGTATGCATGAAACAAAAATGAAGAGGGAAGGAAAAAATTACCTTAAGGTGGTGGTTCCGGTGGTGGTCTGATTGGTCCACGAAAGGCGGCCCAATCATTATTTCTTTGGGTTTTCAGAAACCCACCAAAAATCTCAGAAATATGACCCACTAAAATGATGTATGCATGTGTTATTTTAATTATGTACATGACCCCATCTAATTTCAAGATTTGCAAAATAATTTCTGAGTCAAATTTATCAACTACCTTGTCCCAGAATGGTGCATGAAATGATAGAACAGTTGACTTGGACTCTGGAAGGAATACCGACTCAGGATTATGATTTAAATCAAGTGATGGTTCAGGAGTCGAAGTGAGGTCAGAAATTGTGTCCAAGTCAAGAAATGGAAACTCAAGTCCACATGTGTTGTCCAACAATGGAATGTGACCTACTATGGGTGATATCTCTTTACTTCCAATTTTAAGAAATTCAAGCTCATCACCGTACAATTCTTCAAAACTTAAGTCAACATCTTCCTTAATAATTGTACAATCAGTTTCAGAAGTAAAGAGATCGAGAAAATCAAGGTCACATTTCTCATTGAGTTTAATTCCACAAGATGGAGAACTTGCCAAAATGTCAATAGAATCTTCAAAAGTGTAGAATTGGGCAAGTTCAACATGATCCTCAAAGATGGATGATTCAACTTCATTGTGAATTGTGAAAGGATCCAAGATTGACTCCGGGAAAAGATTGATGTGAGGTAAAGATACCGGAGTCATTATGGAATAAGGAAAAAGAATTGAATCACTGAGTTTGGGTTCAAGATCACATTCCTCATGTAGTTCAATAAAATGTGGAGAACTTGCCAATTTATCAATGGAATTTTCAGAAGTGTAGAATTGGTCAAGTTCAATGTGATCATCAAAAAAGATTGGTGATTCAATTTCACAATGGATAGGAAATGGATCCAATTCTGACTTGGGAAATGGATTGAAATCAGGTAAGGTTATGGAAGTCATGATTGAATCAGGAAGTAGATTGGAATCATCAAATGAAAGTTCAGGATCAAATTCATGTTCCAGTTCAATTTCAGACAAAGGAAAACTTGCCAAAACGTCAATTGGATTTGAAGTTTGGACAAGTTCAGGTGAATGTGCTGAAATTGAATCAGGATTTCCAAAATGACAAGAGTCTTGGGTCATATCAATAGAGTGTGGTATAACTGGATTAGTCAAAGGTTGATAGGATAGAGTTTCCTCATTCCTAAGAAGGTTATCCAATTGTTCTCTCACACTATTGAAAGACTCAGTAAGATCTTTTTGCATTTGTAACATAGACTCTTTAAAGCTCTCTATACTATCATCTTGACTTTCAAATGGTTGCCCTAGAATGGGAGTATATGAATCTTGATTTCGGAAATTTTGTGAATAGTGTGAGTCAAAAATGTGTGATGATGGAAAAGTGGACTCACACAAGAGATCTTTACTCGTTTCCATGACAAATGGTTGTTCATTAGGAAGCGGTGGAACTGAGTAAGACTCTTGAAAATACGGTGGAATTGGAGAGGCCAATGTTTTCTGAAAGTGTTGCGTGGCCTGTTGTAAATTTGCTTCTATACTCCTTTGTAACTCAGATTTTTCTTCAAATAGTGGTTCAGAAAAAGGAGTATATGAAGTGGACTCGGGAAATGAATGTTGTGGACAAGGATTTTGAAAATTTGACTCGGGGTACGTGAATCCCTAATGACTCAGTGAAGAGTTGAAATTATTTTGGACATTATAATTATTAGATGGGGGATATGGGTCATATTGATTCGGATAAGGCCAACCCGGTGTATGTGGTTGGTGCATATTGTAAAACACCGGGTTGGAATTATCCGAATATGGAGTGTGTGTGACATATGGATGGAAAGAATTGTAATTATAAGCCATATCACACAATCACAAACAAAAACAAACAAACAAACAAACAAACAAACAAAAGAAAAAATTTCTAACCTAAGTTAGGGTAGACTTAGACCTAGACGACTCCTAACAAATAGACTGTCCACGGGAGGTTTAGTGTAACTCTAACCACAAGCTAATCAGCCAGGGAAGGGTAAGGTTGGTGGGAGGTTTTCCGTCCGAAGACGTTCCTTAATTAAGTAACCAGCAACCTTCGGGCTTTCGGCCCTCAACCCCTTTCCTAGACACCGATTTTGCAAGAGTTAAATTCCAACACTTTTCCCCCTTAGGATAATCTCCTAATTGAGTCCGAGATGTCCCTAGGGCCAACGTCTACTTTTTTATTAAATTAGGCTTGGGTTAGTGAGTGCTTGGGTTGTGGTTTTCGGGCTAAGGAAAGGGTAATGACCTCCCCCACCTTATCTTATTTACGGGTATGCCCTTAGAATTGAATTGTGCAAGTGTACAAGAAATATAACAAGGATTCACTCAAAGCAAGAAAATCAAGCAAGGAGTTTGTCCTAGTCTAAATGCAATGCAAACACGTACCTTGCCTCCAGCACTCTTCAACAGTAAAAGTAAAGAATTGAAAAGACACGTGCCTAAAATGCAAGTGTCTAAACAATTTTTAGCAATTTCAATCAACTTTTTACTGTTTTTTAATTAAGCAGGAGTAGGATGCAGAATACAGAAAATCAAGTATAGCAGCAGATGTATTTTACAGAACCAGAGGCCCTGCAGAAAATTGGTGAGAAGTGAACTCCTTATTGCCGCGTTTCCACGGCAAATTCTGTGGATCCGCGGCAATTTGGAGGGATCCTGGGCTCTGCTTTCTTGAGCAGAGGCCCAGGTCCACTTATATGTTACTGCAATGAATATTTTCCTGTTTTCTTCTCCTGTAACCTGCAATAGAGAAGAAGAATCGTTTAGTACTTCACTTTAAATCAAAAATAACGTCGCTCTCCCCAGCAACGGCGCCATTTTGATTAAGACTAAGAAGGTGTACTTATTATGTGTATAGAAATGTATTTGATGTACCCTTTCTTGTCTCCGCTATAGCATAGGGCTATATCGAGTCGATTCTCAGGGAGAGCTCGCGATGGAAGCTTTAACGTGTGGTAGTGAAGTGAACAAACGAGTATTCTTCTCTTGCTTATAAACTTAATGAATCAAATGCAAAAGAAACTAAAAGAAAGGATGGCTATGTTCATGGTGGAAATCGTTGGAAAAGAAATCAAGAAGTGGATGTGGTATTCACAAGAAAAGGAAAGAAAACTTAAAGAAAGCAATCCATGACTAGCTTACCTTGCTAGCTTGCCAAGACTTACTAGACTCCTTGATAGCGAATGCTTGCCTAATGTTGTCACTCCATTAGCGTAGGATTCGTCTCGCGTGTTGACCTAATTACTTTCTCACTTGCAAGATGGTGGTTTAACCATCGGAGAAGAGAAGATCATACAACTTGCAAGATGAACAAAAGCAATCACCCATGAGTTAGTGAAGTGGCAAGACTAGTGGTAAACTAGTACATGGAGAAGAATTTAGCTACAACAAGCCATAAGAAAAATACAAGAAAGCATGAAGTAAATTGCAAGAATTAAAGAAAGCAATAAAGAAAGCAATTAAAGAAAGCACATAAACTAGAACCAAGCTTCAAGTAGAGGAAGGAGGATGGATCAATCCTTGTTGCTTCAAGTGTCACCCTTGATTACACAAGCTCTCTCCCTCACAATCACTCTCTTTTACATTGAATTCTAGGGAAGAAGAAGAGGGATCTAAAGAACAAAACCTAAAGAAAAAACCTATGAAAAATTACAACAATCTACTAACTTTCCTCTCTTCTCCATTCAGTTTTTTCTCGCAGGTGAAGGTCACATATTTATAGCATGGGAGAGAACCTTCGAGAGCCTAGGTTGTTGGCACGAAATCCGAGGCCATAACAACCTAAGATTGCCGCGCCCAAGCCGCGGATCGCGGCTTGATCTTGGCCGTTGATCCGGATCTTTCTGTTGGAGATCAGTTGAGAGTTTGTTAGCCACGTGGTATATCTAGAATCTTCGTTTGTTGCGTGGATCTTTCTGGATCTGGATTTGAAATCTGGCTTTATCTTAATCATGGATTAATCACTTAATTAGTGTTAATTAAGTGATTATTTGGAAATCTCTCCATTAGAGTGTGTACCTGCAAATATGTAGAGAAGAGGAGTAAAAATCACATTTTTATTAACTAAATGCATGGGAGTTATGATGTAAAATATGCAATATTGGATACTAATCACACCCCCACACTTATTCTTTTGCTCGTCCCGAGCAAAACTAAGAAAAAGAAAAGAAAATTTATACTACCAGTTTATTACACCACTTTCGCAGGTGACGCGATTGCACTGAGCATGTGCAACAAGCCGTTAAACCTCTAGGTTACCCTAGAGGAGGAGTGTTGTCTCCTGAGGGTTTTCAGCGGATTACACCCACAAAATCCATAAAGAAAGAAGACAAATGTTAGTATTTTGAAAATGCATTTTGAAAGAGAGACATGTTTTCGAACTATTCTTGCAAAAATATAAGTGATCCTAGGTCATAAGTCCACCTATAATCATTCTTCCTTAAACTTAGTATCCATGCAAGATCTTGTCTTTAATTAAGGTAAGAATTCAAAATTGGATTGAATATTTTTATCCTTCATAAAACCTAGATAGTATGCACACCGTGTAAGTGAAGATTTCTGGGATTTCAACTCTAACCATCAAGCCATTTATTTATTTATATATACTTTTTATGCTTTTTTCTTCCCTTAGTTTAGGCTTTCTAGTCTACCCTTGTAGCGAGCCTTTAACCGATGACTCCCAAACCAGACGGTCTTAGGGCACCAGATGAGAAAACATCCCTTGGGTTTAAGGTCTCGAGTAGAAAAGGCCACGAAACTAAATGGGATTATTTATTTCCTTTACCACCGTTAGGCGTGAATAATCATGCTTCTTGAGGCACAATTCTCCAGCTTAATAGGTGATGTTTTATTTATAATTTTTTTTCTTTTATTTTTATGGCATTTTGGTCTTTGTTTCCATCCCAAGAAATGTGTAAGTGTGAAGTGCATTTTATCTAAGGCAAAAAAACTCAAGATAAAAATATCTCACCAATTTTACTTAGCCTATAATCTCAAACAAGATCTATTACTTCAACTATGTTTAAGATATCATAATTAAGGCTTTCTTAATCTCTAAGATACATCTTAATTTTCTTAAAAATAGATCAAAACTTTGTCTCTTATTTCAAAAAGTTTTTATTTTATTTATTTTTTTTATTTTTATTTATTAAAAGAAGTGTAAAAGAAATAAAATCTAAAAACTCTATGTTAGTAAACCCTCCCCCACACTTATTTCATGCATTGTCCTCAATGCATCATGATATATGTATGCATGAAACAAAAATGAAGAGGGAAGGAAAAAATTACCTTAAGGTGGTGGTTCCGGTGGTGGTCTGATTGGTCCACGAAAGGCGGCCCAATCATTATTTCTTTGGGTTTTCAGAAACCCACCAAAAATCTCAGAAATATGACCCACTAAAATGATGTATGCATGTGTTATTTTAATTATGTACATGACCCCATCTAATTTCAAGATTTGCAAAATAATTTCTGAGTCAAATTTATCAACTACCTTGTCCCAGAATGGTGCATGAAATGATAGAACAGTTGACTTGGACTCTGGAAGGAATACCGACTCAGGATTATGATTTAAATCAAGTGATGGTTCAGGAGTCGAAGTGAGGTCAGAAATTGTGTCCAAGTCAAGAAATGGAAACTCAAGTCCACATGTGTTGTCCAACAATGGAATGTGACCTACTATGGGTGATATCTCTTTACTTCCAATTTTAAGAAATTCAAGCTCATCACCGTACAATTCTTCAAAACTTAAGTCAACATCTTCCTTAATAATTGTACAATCAGTTTCAGAAGTAAAGAGATCGAGAAAATCAAGGTCACATTTCTCATTGAGTTTAATTCCACAAGATGGAGAACTTGCCAAAATGTCAATAGAATCTTCAAAAGTGTAGAATTGGGCAAGTTCAACATGATCCTCAAAGATGGATGATTCAACTTCATTGTGAATTGTGAAAGGATCCAAGATTGACTCCGGGAAAAGATTGATGTGAGGTAAAGATACCGGAGTCATTATGGAATAAGGAAAAAGAATTGAATCACTGAGTTTGGGTTCAAGATCACATTCCTCATGTAGTTCAATAAAATGTGGAGAACTTGCCAATTTATCAATGGAATTTTCAGAAGTGTAGAATTGGTCAAGTTCAATGTGATCATCAAAAAAGATTGGTGATTCAATTTCACAATGGATAGGAAATGGATCCAATTCTGACTTGGGAAATGGATTGAAATCAGGTAAGGTTATGGAAGTCATGATTGAATCAGGAAGTAGATTGGAATCATCAAATGAAAGTTCAGGATCAAATTCATGTTCCAGTTCAATTTCAGAAAAAGGAAAACTTGCCAAAACGTCAATTGGATTTGAAGTTTGGACAAGTTCAGGTGAATGTGCTGAAATTGAATCAGGATTTCCAAAATGACAAGAGTCTTGGGTCATATCAATAGAGTGTGGTATAACTGGATTAGTCAAAGGTTGATAGGATAGAGTTTCCTCATTCCTAAGAAGGTTATCCAATTGTTCTCTCACACTATTGAAAGACTCAGTAAGATCTTTTTGCATTTGTAACATAGACTCTTTAAAGCTCTCTATACTCTCATCTTGACTTTCAAATGGTTGCCCTAGAATGGGAGTATATGAATCTTGATTTCGGAAATTTTGTGAATAGTGTGAGTCAAAATGTGTGATGATGGAAAAGTGGACTCACACAAGAGATCTTTACTCGTTTCCATGACAAATGGTTGTTCATTAGGAAGCGGTGGAACTGAGTAAGACTCTTGAAAATACGGTGGAATTGGAGAGGCCAATGTTTTCTGAAAGTGTTGCGTGGCCTGTTGTAAATTTGCTTCTATACTCCTTTGTAACTCAGATTTTTCTTCAAATAGTGGTTCAGAAAAAGGAGTATATGAAGTGGACTCGGGAAATGAATGTTGTGGACAAGGATTTTGAAAATTTGACTCGGGGTACGTGAATCCCCAATGACTCAGTGAAGAGTTGAAATTATTTTGGACATTATAATTATTAGATAGGGGATATGGGTCATATTGATTCGGATAAGGCCAACCCGGTGTATGTGGTTGGTGCATATTGTAAAACACCGGGTTGGAATTATCCGAATATGGAGTGTGTGTGACATATGGATGGAAAGAATTGTAATTATAAGCCATATCACACAATCACAAACAAAAACAAACAAACAAACAAACAAACAAAAGAAAAAATTTCTAACCTAAGTTAGGGTAGACTTAGACCTAGACGACTCCTAACAAATAGACTGTCCACGGGAGGTTTAGTGTAGACTCTAACCACAAGCTAATCAGCCAGGGAAGGGTAAGGTTGGTGGGAGGTTTTCCGTCCGAAGACGTTCCTTAATTAAGTAACCAGCAACCTTCGGGCTTTCGGCCCTCAACCCCTTTCCTAGACACCGATTTTGCAAGAGTTAAATTCCAACACTTTTCCCCCTTAGGATAATCTCCTAATTGAGTCCGAGATGCCCCTAGGGCCAACGTCTACTTTTTTATTAAATTAGGCTTGGGTTAGTGAGTGCTTGGGTTGTGGTTTTCGGGCTAAGGAAAGGGTAATGACCTCCCCCACCTTATCTTATTTACGGGTATGCCCTTAGAATTGAATTGTGCAAGTGTACAAGAAATATAACAAGGATTCACTCAAAGCAAGAAAATCAAGCAAGGAGTTTGTCCTAGTCTAAATGCAATGCAAACACGTACCTTGCCTCCAGCACTCTTCAACAGTAAAAGTAAAGAATTGAAAAGACACGTGCCTAAAATGCAAGTGTCTAAACAATTTTTAGCAATTTCAATCAACTTTTTACTGTTTTTTAATTAAGCAGGAGTTGGATGCAGAATACAGAAAATCAAGTATAGCAGCAGATGTATTTTACAGAACCAGAGGCCCTGCAGAAAATTGGTGAGAAGTGAACTCCTTATTGCCGCGTTTCCACGGCAAATTCTGTGGATCCGCGGCAATTTGGAGGGATCCTGGGCTCTGCTTTCTTGAGCAGAGGCCCAGGTCCACTTATATGTTACTGCAATGAATATTTTCCTGTTTTCTTCTCCTGTAACCTGCAACAGAGAAGAAGAATCGTTTAGTACTTCACTTTAAACCAAAAATAACGTCGCTCTCCCCGGCAACGGCGCCATTTTGATTAAGACTAAGAAGGTGTACTTATTATGTGTATAGAAATGTATTTGATGTACCCTTTCTTGTCTCCGCTATAGCATAGGGCTATACCGAGTCGATTCTCAGGGAGAGCTCGCGATGGAAGCTTTAACGTGTGGTAGTGAAGTGAACAAACGAGTATTCTTCTCTTGCTTATAAACTTAATGAATCAAATGCAAAAGAAACTAAAAGAAAGGATGGCTATGTTCATGGTGGAAATCGTTGGAAAAGAAATCAAGAAGTGGATGTGGTATTCACAAGAAAAGGAAAGAAAACTTAAAGAAAGCAATCCATGACTAGCTTACCTTGCTAGCTTGCCAAGACTTACTAGACTCCTTGATAGCGAATGCTTGCCTAATGTTGTCACTCCATTAGCGTAGGATTCGTCTCGCGTGTTGACCTAATTACTTTCTCACTTGCAAGATGGTGGTTTAACCATCGGAGAAGAGAAGATCATACAACTTGCAAGATGAACAAAAGCAATCACCCATGAGTTAGTGAAGTGGCAAGACTAGTGGTAAACTAGTACATGGAGAAGAATTTAGCTACAACAAGCTATAAGAAAAATACAAGAAAGCATGAAGTAAATTGCAAGAATTAAAGAAAGCAATAAAGAAAGCAATTAAAGAAAGCACATAAACTAGAACCAAGCTTCAAGTAGAGGAAGGAGGATGGATCAATCCTTGTTGCTTCAAGTGTCACCCTTGATTACACAAGCTCTCTCCCTCACAATCACTCTCTTTTACATTGAATTCTAGGGAAGAAGAAGAGGGATCTAAAGAACAAAACCTAAAGAAAAAACCTATGAAAAATTACAACAATCTACTAACTTTCCTCTCTTCTCCATTCAGTTTTTTCTCGCAGGTGAAGGTCACATATTTATAGCATGGGAGAGAACCTTCGAGAGCCTAGGTTGTTGGCACGAAATCCGAGGCCATAACAACCTAAGATTGCCGCGCCCAAGCCGCGGATCGCGGCTTGATCTTGGCCGTTGATCCGGATCTTTCTGTTGGAGATCAGTTGAGAGTTTGTTAGCCACGTGGTATATCTAGAATCTTCGTTTGTTGCGTGGATCTTTCTGGATCTGGATTTGAAATCTGGCTTTATCTTAATCATGGATTAATCACTTAATTAGTGTTAATTAAGTGATTATTTGGAAATCTCTCCATTAGAGTGTGTACCTGCAAATATGTAGAGAAGAGGAGTAAAAATCACATTTTTATTAACTAAATGCATGGGAGTTATGATGTAAAATATGCAATATTGGATACTAATCAAAGCCGCATCAAGCTTTTATCGCTCTCCCTCTTTGTGGATACGACCCATATAGCCACTTTGCTACTACGGAAGAATCGTAAAAGTAGTAACATCGACCTACACTTTTTTACATATATTTATGCATGCTTTTTGCCGATCAAATTTTAGCGCTGTTGCCGGGGACGGAACGACTTTATTGTTCAATACTAAAGATTTTTCTTTATTTTTGTGTGCAGGAGAAGTACCAAGGAGCTAACTACTACGAGAAGAAAGATTGGTGGCCGGAGACCATTGCACGAGGAATTCATTTGCCCTCGGGGAATTCGTGTAAAAATGAATTTCTCCTACTGAAGTACTAATGAAAGATCTTTTGCAGGTTGCCGAAAATCACTCAAATTGCTTTTTTAAATTTTTAGTTCATTTGTATGCTTCACCTTTACACTTTTAATAATTCAACAGAAATCCTTTTGTTGCTAAATTGAAAATCGAATTAGACTCTTGCATTTAGGGCACGTGTCTATTTCAATTCATTTCAATTTCTATTGACGAGTGCTGGAGAAAGCTAGCGTGCATTCATACAGAATAGGACTAACATTTTGGAGTGATATATCACTTTGAGTGTTATCTTGTTGTGAATAAACTGTACACTTGCACAATTGACATTAAGGGCAAAATCCCAATAAACAAGATAAGGTGGGGATTTCATCACCCTTCCTTACCTAAAAATCATCTCCAAGTATACTCACACAACCCAAGTCTTAACTAAAAATTGATAGACGTTAGCCCTAGGGACATCTGGACTCACTAAGAGATTAACCGAGTGTGAAAATTACAAGAACTATACTCCTACAAAATCGGTGTCTAAGAAAAGTGGATTGAGAGGTTAAGCCTAGAAAGCTTTGTGGTTTGGCGTAATTAAGGCCCGTGGCTTACGCCCAGATACCTCCCATCAAGTTTTTCCCTTTCCTAACCAATTAGCTTGTAGTCGAGTTCCTGCAACAACCTCTCTCAGAGAATCGACCAGTTAGGAGTCGTCTAGGTCCAGGTACCTTAGACTAAGGCTTGGTGGTTATTTTTCTTTATTTTGTTTGTTTTTATTCTTTTCTATTGTTTATTGTCTACACATTGTTTACGGTGTGCTGTATGCAAGAGTTGGTGAGAGATCCTATAACTTCCAGATTAATCAGAAACACTTCTCTACCCTTGCCTCCAGAACCGGTGATGGCGTCGTTACAGGACAAGTTTTACCCGATCAGAACCTTACTACCATCTTGTATAAAACTTCCTGAGATGAATAGAAATAACTTTGAGTTAAAGCCCCAGTTCATCAACAACCTTCCAAAATTTCATGGTTTAGAATCGGAGGACGCATGCTTCTTCGTTAGGAAATTTGAAGAAGTATGCCTCATGATGCGCATTCCCCAGCTAGGAGATGATGCCATTAGGTTACGTTTTATTCCCTTTTCCCTAAAGGACCTAACTAAGAAATGGTTGTACAGTTTAGCTGTAGATTCAGTTACAATGTGAGACGATTTCGTCAAGGCCTTCTTGAAGAAATTCTACCCAATTCACAAAACTACCCTCATTAGAAAGAATATCATGTAATTCAGATAAGAACAGAGCGAACCATTTTGGAGATACTTTGAGCGATTCAAAGATCTCCTAACTCAGTGCCCTCACCACGGTGTAGAGAAATGGCATAGTGCCAAATTCTCTACGATAGTTTGGATTATCAAACAAAAACCCTGTTAGAAACATGTGTCAGGGAGGGTTCTTACAAAAGAAAGAAAATCAGGGTTGAGATTTATTTGAGGATTTAGCTAAGAAAACCCTGCAATGGGAGCCAACCTCGAAAAACCAAGGAATTCATAGTCCATAGCTTCAAAAGGAGGGCCCTATCCTTAGAATCATCCATAGCTGCAGAAGCTAAGATTGCAACCCTGATGAGGAGAATAAAGGCTATAGAAATAAAGAGCCAGCCAATGTTAACCAAATCAACCCACCACCAATTCACAATCTGAGTTGTTCATATTGTCAGGCACCGAACCATATGAAGAGTGTCCTATTTTTCAGACTCACCAAGTGCCGCCGGAACACATGAATGCAGCCTACTCATGGCCGCCGCATAATCCTTACTCGCAAACGTACAATCCCAGTTTGAGAAATCACCCAAATTTCTCTTGGGCCCAGAACAATTCTCCTAGGCCAAACTTTCCCAAGAATTTTGACCATCCCACTCATCCAACAAATTTTCCCAGTCAAGCTCTATCTTCCTCCTTCCAAAGTTCACCAATGGAAAAGAAATTCAGTAAATTGGAGGAAATTATGGAGGCTTTTATGAAGTCCCAAACCGCCTTCATCCAAAATCAGGAACAAACATTGAGTAACCATTCATAGGCTATATCGAAATTGGAAATGCAAATGAGTCAATTAGCTAATTCTCTGAGTGAATGACCAAAAGATATTTTACTTAGTCAGCCACTAGTTAACCCTAAGAACTCCAATCAAGCATATGAAATTCATGATCCTTTGATCAACCAGTACAATGTTGTTTATACTCTTTAATTAGGAAAGAAGGTGGACAACCAAGTCTGCCAATAGAAAAATCCTACTCCCATTGATCTGCTCCTGCCTCCACATCTGCTAGCTCCTCCCAATCTGCTTCCAAAATGCCTAACAAGGACACAGCTGCTGAACAAGTTCATAAGCCTGTAGCACCATTCCCCAATAGGCTTAGGAACAATAATAAGATCATGCACATGGAGAAAATACTCGAGATGTTCAATCAGGTCAAACTGAATATGCATGTTCTTGATGCTATCCAACATGTCTCAGCCTATGCCAAGTTTCTTAAGGATACGTGTACTAAGAAGAGAATGACAAATGTGCCCAAGTAAGTATTTTTGGCAACCAACATAAGCAAAATTCTGTCTGGTCCCATTCTGGTGAAATACAAAGATCCTGGATGTCCCACAATTTCCTACACCATAGGACAAATAGAAATTATCAGAGCACTCCTTGACCTGAGACCAAGTATCAACTTGCTACCTCTCTCAGTATACCAGTAACTTAAGCTGGGCGAGCTGAGTCCAACTCGAGTCACCATTCAGTTAGCTGACCGATTTGTGACAATCCCAAAGAGGAAAATCATAGATGTCCTTATCCGGGTCAGGGATTTCATCTACCTCGTTGACTTCATTGTACTTGAGACCCAACCTGTGTCAAAGCCACGGTCTCAAACTCTGGTCATCTTAGGATGCCCATTCCTTGCTACAGCCAATGCCATAATCAACCGTAAGAATGGGTACATGCGATTGACCTTTGGAGACATGACGAAAGAAGTCAATATCTTCAATCTTGGAAGATAACCCAGGGATATAAATGATCAGACTTTTGAGGTCAATTCCATTAAAAATTTGACCAATGAGCATGAAGAAAGCATAGAGATGGAAACAGAGAGAGTTGATCTGGAGTCTGAGGATTTCAATTTAGACCAGATCGTAGATTCGGCAGTGGACTGGGCATCAAGCCCAAGTGTACCTCATCCCAGGACCGAAACTCAAGATATTACCTCCAATGAATCAATCCCTTCCCTAGAGCTAAAAGCCTTACCTGGACACCTAAAGTACGCCTACTTGGGCAGAAGAGAAACCCTGCCAGTTGTTTTTCATTGATTTTTGCAAAGGTGAAAACTTACAAAAAAGTGTCGAGGAGCTAAATTACAAGTAATTCTTTGCAGTAAGAAGATTACAAGTAGATCTCCTCTGAGATTTCTGGGAAAATGTGCCAGTAGGAATCTGATCAGCGTGCGATCACTTTATCCCTTTGACGATGCGATCGATCGGACAATCGGACTACCGCCTGATGGGATTCTCTTCTCGCTTGATTTAGGGAATCGGAGAACAAAAGGTCAGTAGAGCCCTCTTGTTTCAGGAGGTCCCCCTAGCGAAGCGTAAGGACTAAGGCCAACCTCTCTCAGGTACGGTATACATTCTTGAGCTGCCTCTAATTGGGAATTTCTTCTCGCCTGATTCCAAAAATTCCTTGAGAGGGAGAAAGATCTTAGAGTATTAGCACCCTGATTAGAGAAGTAATTTTTTGAATTCTTGAAAGCAAGAGAGTAGATCTCTGTCCTTTGTCGTCTCTCCTTTTGTCCGCCTTTCTAGCTCTCGCCCTTCTTTTCGTGTGCCTCTGGTAGGCTATTTATAAGGAGTAGGGGTATAATCGCCCTGAAAATCTAGAAATAGATTGGGTCAATCTGTTTTACATCCGGTAAGTAGCCTCGCCGCGAGGCTAGAATCAGCTTCTGTGAAGTTAGGAATAGTTGATCTTGATCCTTTCTGCTAAATGAGGGACATTCCCTTGATTCTTTCCAAATAACTGAAAGATCTCCCCTGATCTTCTCACTTGATTGGGAGAGTCAAAAGATCATGGCAAACAACTGCCAAATTTGATCTCAATTAGATTTGATCTCGTCTAGAGATTTGATAGGTCAAAGGTGACCATAAAAGACTCGCAGCGGAGCCACTGCGTTGAGCTCATAGCAGAACTGGGAGAAGCATCTGGCAAAGTTAAAAGAAAGCTCTTCAACGGAGCTGGATAACTTTGAGGCGAAGCTACCAATTACCCTTTTGCGCAGCTGCATGGGGCTTCGAGCGAAGTAAATTTTTTGCGGAGTTAACTGAGCATCTATCGTAGCAAAGTTTGTGAGTTAGCTCGCAGCAAGGTTGTGAAAGAGCTTCCTGCGATGCTAAGCAACTTTGGCTTCTTATGAGAGACTTATCTCATGGGCTCTTGCGAGACTAAGTGTTGAGCTAAATTAGTGTCTCTGGACCTGCGTGGGCCTTCTCACGAGCTTTTCTTAGCTTACTGTCTGCTTCACTGGATCAGTAGAGTCCAAGTTGTTGATACGTCCCTTTGAGATGGGTAAAGAACTGGTCATCAGCTTGTCTTTTGTAGATGTCAATAAGTTAGACATTGTTCAGGCCATTTAGGAATCTTGTCTTTTTTAAAGTGTCAACAAGACCCCCTTCAAAGTTTTCGTAAGTCTGTAATGGAATGGTTCAGACTCCGAAATACTTTGAACTGCTTTGATTGGTGGTACGTGAAACGCGAACGTCGCCATAGTGGTTGAGTTCAGCTTCGCTTTCAATCCTGCTTCCGGATTGGAATAAGTTCGCTGAGGAATCGTGTAGATTCGCGATTCTAGGTAGCTACGCGCTTGGGTGGCTTCGCGTCTGGGTAACTTTGCATTAACTCGGTGTTTGAAATGACGTTACTTTCCTGAGGCTAACTACTTTTTGGCGAGTTACGAGAGAGATTATTCCCTTTTCTGAGGTTGGAATAACCTCTCTCGCTTTTAACTAGGGAGATTGTACCCTTTCTCGAGGCTAATCATTTAAATGTTTTAACTTCGCTCGCGCTTCTAGGTTTGAGGCGACAGCGGCGAGGTCAGGCCATGAGGCCTATAAATAGGACACTTGCAGCCTTTTCAGAGAAATATACTTTTCTCTTTCTGAAAGGTCTGTTCACAACATCTCCTCGTTTTCCAGAAAGGGCGACTCAGATCTCTGGAATAGTGGGGGCGCCCACTCTGGTCACTAACCGGCCAAGAGCTGGTGAGTCTCAGCCATTCGGTGACTTTCAGAGAGTTCATCTCCCTTAGCTTTACCAGCTATCTTAGGGATTAAATTCCTTTGATCTTTGCATTTGGCTGACTTTCAGATAAGGGTTTTAGCCCTATTTTTCAGCTTCTCGACGAAGATAGCATTCTCGCTTTTTTCATACAGGGTCGCTGCCTTGACTTGTCAAGACTGCTCGTTAAATTTGCTATGCAGGCAAGGCTTAGGACTTGGCCTCTTCAAGGTTGAGCCAGTCATGGCATATAGGTGGGGTCAAGACTGCGTCCCTCTGAGCCAGTCTGGCCCAGCCATATAGGCGAGGCTAGGACTTGGCTCATGCTGAGCCAATCCATCATCACTGTACGAGCGAGGCTATCCTCTGCTTAACTAAAATTCATCCTTAAAGCACAACTAGATCGATATGAATTGCTTCGCCCAAAGAATTTGACTTAGCGTATCATCTTTGTAGTTTTCTTTTGATTTAACGCTAACTTGTTTTCAGTTTGCATTGCAGCGAACTGTGCATGCCAGTCTTTCGTCTTGATGAAAGAGACTAGGAACCTGCTTCTTGATTTTCAAGTTGAAGTTTTGATCATAAGCAGGAGGAATATACTGGAGCAGCTGATATGCGTTCCAAAAAGAGGTTGGCAGTTGCTTATCCGAGATGATCCACTTCGGGAAGGAGTCGGTAATTGCTTTCCGAGATGATCCACTTCGGGAAAGCGGCCGTCACCTGTAAGGTCTCCGATCCTTCCTTTGCCAATTTTAATCAAAGAAGATCCGGCTTTCTGGTGGCAACCAGTCCTTTGCCAATTTTCATCAAAGAAGATCCAGCTTCTTGATGACAAAATCTGCCACTAAGCGAAGGATTATGGCCTTACGTAAGAGGAAGGCCTTTCGTGTCCAATTGAGATGGTTCATCACCCCGAAAGTAGATAAGATGATTTGTTTGTCTTTGGAGCAATGATTCTGTTGTATGAAAGATGATCTTGATGTAGTATCAATGTATCTTCCTTTTTGAATAAATAAAAATATTTATTTTCTGCTTATCTGCTTTGTTTCCCTCCTTTTTGATTCGAGAACACCTGGAGTGGGCTAGCTTTAGGTAAGTCTTTTCCTTAGGAGGAAATAGAAGCCCTCAGTAGAGCTAAATTTCCAGCAAAGTTGGAGATAGACTCCTAGCTAATTAAGAACAAGTCTCTGGCGAAGCTAACACAGAATTTTCGCGAAGCTAGAGATGTGCTTTTAGCGGACTGAGACATGTTTCTCAGAAAAGTTACTCAAGCATCGTGCAAAGTCAACGCTGAACTCTTGGCAGAGTTAGCCCTTAGCGGGGCTGAAGTAACGCATCTCGGGAAGGCGCTTAGGCGCCGTTTCAAATTAATTTGAAACGACCGCCTGCGCTCCTTTCGAGGAGGCAAATGTTTAGGCAATCTTAAGCCTATAAAAGCCCGATTGGGCTGAAAGAGAAAGAATTACTTCTCTTTGAATTTTTAGAGAAACAAATCTCCTTTTCCTCCTTCTTAATTTGATATTTTAAAAACTTTCCAGTTCTTCCATGGCCCCCAAAAGACGAGCAGGCAAAAAGGCAGCGACCTCTGCGACGGAGGGGCCTCCTCCTCCTCCGGTCATTGAGCGCCCTATTGCGGGTAGGGATTTTTTCCTTTTACTCAGAGATTTTCATCTCTTTTTGAAGCCAATTTCTGGCTATCTCATGATGAATCTAGAATGATTCATTGTGATCCAGTGATCTCAGGGAGTTCAACTCCCTTAATTTTCTTTGCTGACTTCTTAGGGGATTTAATTCCCCTTAATTTCTCAACTTGAAATTTAGGAACCGAATGGTTTCTTCTCCAAGCTTCTTTGCGAACTAACCCTTAGGCGGTTCACATTCTATTAAATAGCAGGATGTGAAGGTAACCTTAGAAGCGTAGCTGGAAAAGGACTTTAAAGCCCTTAAAGTGATTTTTGGCAATAGTGCCCTTCTGGAGAAGTTAGCCCTTGAGGGCTTCTTCGCATTCTGTTTGGCGATAGGCTGCCAGACGAAGCTTTCAGAGCGAAGTTAACACTTAGATATTTTCTGCAATTTTCCCTTGTGCAGAGTATGGAGCTAAGCGGCGGCTACAAAGCTGAGCTTCGGGCCGAAGCTAATGCTAGGCTAGCTTCGCTCGGAGAGCGCTATACCTCAGCAAAAATTATATTCTTGCTTTAACTTTCTTTAACAAGTGAACTAATATGATTTCTTCTTGCTTTTGCAGTGCACTATACTCTGGGTCCTCTGAACAGTCTTTTTGGGATAGCCAGGGGGTAGGACGGCAATGTTAGCCTACAGTACCAAGGGCAGACTTCATTATTCAGTGAGCAAAGTACTCCCGGTCGGGATGCACTTATCTATGCCAGAGATCAGCGTACCATGAGGAGCATCTTTAACCACTGCTCTCCTTGAAGATTCTGATCAAAAAATCTATCGGAAGCCCGGCTTCATGTTCGGGGATGCAGTGCCAGATACTGATAATCAGCTGCTATCTGGAGAGGGGCAGTGGATTTCAATCTGGATGGAGAGAAGTATTATCTCCCATTTAGTAAGCGTCATTTTTCACTTTCTTCCAGTGCGTGATGAAGGTGTTGGCCCAAAGGCCTTCCACCCTAGTTTTAATGATGATTAACTCATGTAGTTATGTTTACTAATAATCTTGTGATTTTAGTTTCAGATCATTTAGCAAGATATTAGTTGGTGATTGCTTCAAAAAGATGAGTTTGGAAGTCTTCACTTGGTGATTCCCGCGCCCGAGCATCAAGATCATACCTTTGCACTCGGTGGATCCCGGTTTGGGATCGAGTCTACTTGAAGATGGAGATCGTCAAGAAGACTTAGGTATCCTAGTTTAGTTTAGAGTGTGTTTAGATCCATTTGTAAAGTTTAATATAGTTGATATGCTCAAGTGCACAAACACACACGTTTTATGTTTGGTTTTCGGTTTTCATCAATAGTTGATCAAAACAAGTTTAATTGATATATGTATAGTTGTTTCATTCTATACATGCATGCTTAACTTTTAAACAAACTTATTTTGACTTTCCTATTCATGTATTGAAAAATCCAAGTTTGATAAAAATACAAGTTTTTATTTTTGGTAAAAATGTTAAGACACAAAAATAGTTCATATTGATTGATATTTGAGCTAAACTTTTTATCACATGTTTATATATCATGCAAAATGATAAAACTATTTTTGGGTATTTTTACAAGACTTAAAAAGATTTTTAAGAAATATTTTAACATGTTGTTTCTGACCAGTTTCTGTCCCTGTTTGTGGCTGACAGGCCAGGTCGGTCGACCGCATAGGTCGACCGCACCAAGGGCCGGTCGACCCGTGAGGTCGACCGACGTGCACAGAGCCGTGCACGTCTGGCAGACACAAGGGCGGTCGACCAAGACGGTCGACCGTAACTGAGAGCAGTGCTCTCTGTTTATTTGGGTCGACCGGGCAGTCGACCGGGATGGCCCAATGGTCATTCTTCTGACCGTTGGCGGTCGGCCGGGCCGGCCAACCGGTGGCCTGTCAGGCTGCCAGATCAGCCTAACGGCTAGTTTTGTTTTTTGGGGCTATAAATACCCCATTTCTTGGGAGATTTGGACAAGATTTTCTGAGCTGATTTTCTCCCATTCTCTGGTTTTAAAAACAAGTTTTAAAAAGTATTTAAAGAGCAAAAAGATTCATTCTATTTGTTTTTAAGTGTTTTGTTATTTTCAAAGAAAATAGGATTTTGGGAATTGGTTTATTGTTCTTCATTTCAATATCTATTTGGTATTTTCTCAGAGTTTTTCTTTGATCAAAACACTTATTTTCTACACTTGAGCTATCTTCTATCCTAATCTATTAGGATCATTTGTTTTGTGGAAAAAGAGAAAAAGGAAAGAGGTTTGTGGTTGAGATATACCACTTGTTGTAAACCCCTTGATTTCTTGTATCCCTCTTGGTGAGGTTGATTTGGGTTGGTGTTTGCTCCCTCTTTGGTAGAGGTTGAGTTGGTTGGTTTGCTCCCTCTAGTGAGAGGTGGAGTTTGGTTTGTAAACCCTCTTCGGTAGAGGTGGTGTTGTTGTTTGGCTAAGGGCCTACCCCTCTTGTGTGAGGTGGTGTTTGTATTGAGAGAGGAGTTTGATACTCCTTGTGTTGTAACAAATCCTCCTCGGTGGAGGTTCCCTCGGTGGGAGATAGTGGATTGGAAATCCTACACGGTGGTGTAGGCGGGGATGTAGAGCTGGGTGCTCGAACCTTGAAACATATCTTTGCCTTTGCGTTTGATCCATTGTCTCTCAACTCTCTCTCTCTCATTTATTTGTGCATAGCATCATTCATATCATACATATCTATTTGCTTGTGTTGTCCTTGTATTGATTCATATTGCTTATTCATTATATGCTTGGCTTGATTGTGTGTGTGCCTCACTTATACTTAACCACAAGAGCTTCACATAGCACCTCAACCCATTCAAGGGGAATCAAGAGGAGTTAGTCCAGAGCCCTTCACGGGGAATTCAGCTACACTTGTGTGTTGTATTAAGTGTGTTGTAAAATTTGCATTAGCTTCCGCATTTAGCACATTTAGTTTCTAGATTAGCAAGTACACCTATTCACCCCCCTCTAGGTGTGCTTTTCAATTGGTATCAGAGCCAACGCTCCTGATACTTAGGCTTAACATCCTAGGAGTGAGATCCATTTGTTTGCTAATCTATTGCTTGCATTTGCTTATTTGCACACATATAGTTTGGACCCATGGACTTCATGACCCCACCTATGTTTGACCCTTCCAACATTCTTGTTTGGAAGACTAAGATGTCCATCTATTTACAAACCCTAAGCTTGCATGTATATCTTGCCGCTACCAAGAAATGCTATCTTGGTAATAGCAATCATATAGGGGCCAATGCACAAGCCCTTGAGGCCATTAGAAGCACATTACCTAAAGAATATCTTATACATGTTTCTAATATTGATTCTGCTTTTGTAGTGTGGAACAAATTGACAACCACCAACACCTCCAAGTTTCAAGTGCAAATCCAACAAGAAGAGGAATCTAGTGGAGAATCCGACTCACAATGCTTGATGGTCTAAGGGAATGACTCCCTTGAGGTACTTTCGGAACCCCACTTAGATTGTGATGATGCTAGTTCTTCATGTGATGAGAATATTGATCCCCATGCTTTAAATGAAGAACTATCTATAGTTTGTGAAAAATTGATTGAAAAATATAATGTTTTGAAAAAGAAAAGTCTAGGCATTAACAATGAAAATAAAAATTTGATTGCTAGACTTGATATTGTTTTGCAAGAGAAAGAGGAGATTGCTAATGAGAGGAATTCATTAAAATCTCAACTTGATCTTGCACTTAAAGAAAATGAGTTTTTAAAATCTAAAAATGATTGTGAAACTCTTTTGAAGAAAAATGAAAATTTGTCTTCAAAAGTTGATTTTGTTTTACAGGAGAATGTTGCTTTGAAAAATAAAATTATTTCTATTTCAAATGAGTTGAATGTTTGTTTAGATAAAAATATTGTTTTACAAAATAAGATTGATGCACATGTTTGCCATGCTAGGGTAGTATCACACACTTCACCTATTGCATGCCACACTTCTTCTTTAATTGATAATGATATATCCATGCTTAAGAAGAAGGTTGATTGTTTGGGCTCCACTATGAGCCAATGTGCCTTGAACCACTCACGTTTGAAAACCTTGGTTCGAAAGAAACGAGTTCCATCCTTTATGCATGCACACCCTCCACGGCATACACATGCTCCTCACGGACACAATCACACTATGTATGCTCCTGTGTACACTTGTACACATTGTGGACGTAAGGGCCACCTTGCTAAATTTTGTTATGATAGATTACATGTTTCAAATTTAGCAAATAAGTTTGTTTGGGTTAGAGAAGGTACTAACCCCCATGGACCCAATAAGATATGGGTACCAAAGACCACCCCTCCTTTATTTAATGTAGGTGTGGGCTCTCACATGACGTGAGAGTTGCCGTACCTTGGAGTGGATGCGTTCCGAGCTTCATGAAAATCAATTGGATGCATCACTTTCGAGGGATGTTTGGTGGAGAGGACCACCATATTTTGGAGAACTAGAGCGGTGCCCTCATTGGTTTTTGGTATCGAATCTCTAACTCCTTATGTTTACATGCTTTCCATGTTTATCTTTCATAGCATGTTTTGATGTTTGTTGATTACTATGAAAATGCCATGCTTATTAGATTAGTGATATACATGTTTAGTTATTTTGAGACACCCATGTTTAATATGGATGAATTCTTTTGTGTTCTCACTATTTGGTTGATATTGCGTATATCATAGTTCTAATAACTTGTGGATTTTCTTAATAATCATGTTTATGTTTATCATGTTGATTTTTATCCCGTTTTATGCTTCATGCGTTGATTACACGTTTAAATGTTAGTTTTCATTAAGACTAGGAATATATTTGTGCACATATTGGGCCACAAATAAATCTATATATGTTTGTACTTGAATGCTTATTTGAACTCATTAGATGTGCTAGTATAGTCTAGTTTTGATGATCCATACATTTTAAACTTGTATTCCTAATTTTGGATTTGTTTTATGTTTATGTGTTTTCATTTCATGTATATGTCTATTTTGCCAACCTTAAGTTATACATGTATACCCTTTGAGTCATTTGCCTTTCATGCAAATCTATATATATGGACTCAATTGTATTTAGGGATATGTATGTATACTTATTGTGTTGACAACTCATACATATACCTTGAAATGAAATTTGTTTTGATGAAAATTTAGTTTTTCTTGATTTCGTGTTTATTTGTTTAACTTCATATATATGTCTATTTTATCCAAATTATTATTATACATATACATCCTTTTTGAGCCACGTGCCTTCATGCATATATCTTTGTGGACTCGTTGTCTTTGGATATGTATGTATACTTTAATTTGTATAAGACATACATATACCTTGAAGATTAAATAAGTTTTAATGATTTTCATGTTTTCTTATTTCAAGGAATTTTGAGCTTAATTGGAAATTTCATAATGCCATATCACACATTACTTGTACACACACCATTTTTAAAATATTTCTCATGAGTATGTTTTCATGAGCATGTATGGACTTTATTGAATATTGAGTGTTTTCAAGTGCTATGTGATTACATGTGTTTTATGAAAAATAATTTTATTTTATTTCTTACTTGAAGGATTTCGTACTAGTTTAAAAGTTTTTCCTATAACTAGTTCGTATTCTTCACTATGGTAGAGATTTTCAAACAAAGCTTATTTTTCAAATCTATTTTTGAAAACCCCTACCTTCCATGGGAGGTTGGATGGGAGATCATGTTCATGTATGCCTTAAAATGAAAATCATTTAAAACTTGAACCATGATTGGGAGGTAGTTATATGAGATATACTCTTGATCTTATTGCTATTTCAATTAGTATCATTGAATTCTTTTAATTGGTATCAATTTTGACCTTTCTTGTATACTCATATATTTTGTATGTATGAATGCTTTCAATTCCAAGAATATCAATTTCAATTGGTATCTATCTTTCATACAAAAATATGTTTTATTTGTGCTTATTATATCCCTATATCTTTAAGCACAAAATCGTGTTTATGCTAAACTTGAGCTTCAATTTTGTTTCAATTGATTACTTTTAAATTGGTATCGAGCCTACGCATTGTTTTAGTTTGTATTTCATAAAGGGGGAGAAAATTCGTATTTCATCTTTCAATTAGTATTTGTTTTTCACTCCCATACTTTATGATTGAAAATTTCAAATTGGTATCATATGTTCAAAATGAAAATTATTTACAATTGGTATCAATATTTTTGTTTACCTTCAATTGGTATCAAGATGCTCTACTTTGACATATTTTTAATTGATATCTTAATTGAATGTAATCCCCTATTGACTTTGTTTTTGTTTTAGACAAAAAGGGGGAAAAATATTGTTTTTCTTGTTTTTAACCTTTTGTTGATTCATTGTTTTCAAACAAAAAGGGGGAGAAAAATTTATTGATTTAGTTTTGTTTTTACCCCTTATTGAAGATTGATTCCTTGTATTAAAAAGAGAGAAGATTTTGTTTTGTTTTACTTGTTTACCCCTTTGTTGACGATTGACAAAAAGGGGGAGAAAGATCTTGAGATTATATATGCATGTTTATGTTTACATATATTAAGTTTAATTTAGTTTAATTTTAATTGGTATCTAGAGCATGTTTTGTAATTGGTATCTAGAGCATGTTTTGTTTTGAACATTTCATTGGTATCTAGAACCTTTTATTGTTTATGCATAGATATGCATGTTTCATGTTTCATGTTTAATATTCATTGCATATTTATTGCTTATTTGTTTATGCATGAGTTAAGGGGGAGCTTCTTTGAAGCTTAACTTTAATCCAAGCATATATAACTCCATGAGTTTTGTCATCATCAAAAAGGGGGAGATTGTTGGCCCAAGGCCTTCCACCCTAGTTTTGATGATGATTAACTCATGTAGTTATGTTTACTAATAATCTTGTGATTTTAGTTTCAGATCATTTAGCAAGATATTAGTTGGTGATTGCTTCAAAAGATGAGTTTGGAAGCCTTCACTTGGTGATTCCCGTGCCCGAGCATCAAGATCATACCTTTGCACTCGGTGGATCACGGTTTGGGATCGAGTCTACTTGAAGATGGAAGATCGTCAAGAAGACTTAGGTATCCTAGTTTAGTTTAGTGTGTTTTAGATCCATTTGTAAAGATATGAATAGTTGATATGCTCAAGTGCACAACACACACGTTTTATGTTTGGTTTTCGGTTTTCATGAATAGTTGATCAAAATAAGTTTAATTGTTATATGTATAGTTGTTTCATTCTATACATGCATGCTTAACTTTTAAACAAACTTATTTTGACTTTCCTATTCATGTATTGAAAAATCCAAGCTTGATAAAAATACAAGTTTTGGTTTTTGGTAAAAATGTTAAGACACAAAAATAGTTCATATTGATTGATATTTGAGCTAAACTTTTTATCACATGTTTATATATCAATGCAAAATGATAAAACTATTTTTGGGTATTTTTACAAGACTTAAAAGATTTTTAAGAAATATTTTAACATGTTGTTTCTGACCAGTTTCTGTCCCTGTTTGTGGCTGACAGGCCAGGTCGGTCGACCGCATGGGTCGACCACACCAAGGGCCGGTCGACCCGTGAGGTCGACCGACGTGCACAGAGCCGTGCACGTCTGGCAGACACAAGGGCGGTCGACCCAGATGGTCGATCGTAACTGAGAGCAGTGCTCTCTGTTTATTTGGGTCGACCGGGCGGTCGACCGGGATAGCCCAACGGTCATATTTCTGACCGTTGGCGGTCGGCCGGGCCGGCCGACCGGTGGCCTGTCAGGCTGCCAGATCAGCCTAACGGCTAGTTTTGTTTTGGGGCTATAAATACCCCATTTCTTAGGAGATTTGGACAAGATTTTCTGAGCTAATTTTCTCCCATTCTCTGGTTTTAAAAACAAGTTTTAAAAAGTGTTTAAAGAGCGAAAAGATTCATTCTATTTGTTTTTAAGTGTTTTGTTATTTTCAAAGAAAATAGGATTTTGGGAAATTGGTTTATTGTTCTTCATTTCAATATCTATTTGGTATTTTCCCAAGAGTTTTTCTTTGATCAAAACACTTGTTTTCCACACTTGAGCTATCTTCTATCTTAATCTATTAGGATCATTTGTTTTGTTGAAAAAGAGAAAAAGGAAAGAGGTTTGTGGTTGAGATATACCACTTGTTGTAAACCCCTTGATTTCTTGTATCCCTCTTGGTGAGTTTGATTTGGGTTGGTGTTTGCTCCCTCTTTGGTAGAGGTTGAGTTGGTTGGTTTGCTCCCTCTAGTGAGAGGTGGAGTTTGGTTTGTAAACCCTCTTCGGTAGAGGTGTTGTTGTTGTTTGGCTAACGGCCTACCCCTCTTGTGTGAGGTGGTGTTTGTATTGAGAGAGGAGTTGTGTACTCCTTGTGTTGTGACAAATCCTCCTCGGTGGAGGTTCCCTCGGTGGGAGATAGTGGATTGGAAATCCTACACGGTGGTGTAGGCGGGGATGTAGAGCTGGGTGCTCGAACCTCGAAACATATCTTTGCCTTTGCGTTTGATCCATTGTCTTTCAACTCTCTCTCTCTCTCATTTATTTGTGCATAGCATCATTCATATCATACATATGTATTTGCTTGTGTTGTCCTTGCATTGATTCATATTGCTTATTCATTATATGCTTGGCTTGATTGTGTGTGTGCCTCACTTATACTTAACCACAAGAACTTCACATAGCACCTCAACCCATTCAAGGGGAATCAAGAGGAGTTAGTCCAGAGCCCTTCACGGGGAATTCGGCTACACTTATGTGTTGTATTAAGTGTGTTGCAAAATTTGCATTAGCTTCCGCATTTAGCACATTTAGTTTCTAGATTAGCAAGTACACCTATTCACCCCCCCTCTAGGTGTGCTTTTCAGAAGGCTCGGAAGATGCAGCGGTAAGTGACTCGAACTACTGACTCCGTTCACGTGGGAAAGTTGATAGCTTCGCCTCCTGGTTATACAAGGGCGGGTCCTCCTCGTTGTATATTGGGTCTCCACCCTGGAAACGTTCTCCCGGACATTCCAGTGGGGGAAAATCCCGCAGTGGCTTAGACTTTTAGAAATCAGTTCTTCAAAGCTCGTGATAATTATCCAGCCACTAATTTCAGGACCCCTGAGTGGATTCACCCTCCTAAGGCATGGTGGAGGGACTTTATTTTATTTGTCTTGGCCCATTTTGAAGAGGACCTGGAGAGATTGGGACTTTATGAGGCTGTTAGGGCAACCTGTTACGGCATCCAGATAAGCGTAGCGAACTTCTATGCCATATTTAAGTTATATTGCCTAGCTACAGGGACTTTCTTCACCCTGTAGGCGAATTGGGCATGGCTTTGCACGAGATGTAGGAAGTCTCTGCTCTGCCCTTGGGAGCTCTCCCATATGAAAAATATTTCCCGTACGAGGCGGAACTGGTGCTTCTGGAGAGGCAGGAGCCCGTCCTGTTTGAGACTTACCTAGAGTTGATGTGCCACCTCTGCATCTGCTTGAGTATGCATGAGAGCCATAAGGGAGCTTCATGAAGTTTGAAGAGCTGGGAGAATTATTTGTTCCCCAATTTGGAAGATCCTCCTGAGGCAGCTCACTGCGGGGCTACAGATGAGGACATTTTCTGAAGGATGCAAGAACACTCCCAAGAGGATATGATTTTGGAAGAGGATGATGGACCTTACGAGAAAGGTGATATTCTCCAGAGTTTCCATCATCAGGCTCGTCGACCTCTATCTCAGAAGGCACTTTTGGTCGGATTTTTATCAGTTTGGCTGAAGAGATGCGTGGTGCCATCTCCCTCTAGTGATGTGATCCTTCCGACTGTCTTATTGTCGGCCGTTCGTCTAGTCCATGGTCGTTCCCTTGGACTTCTCCCGGCAACGGTGTGCTGTATTCAGCTAGGCCTTCGTGCATTGACGGAGGTTTTCTGTAGGCCACCAGTAACGAAGAGGGGCAAAAGCACTGTCCTGCCTTGCGACGGATCAAACCCCAGAATCGGTTTGCCATACACTTATTTGATGGCATGGTTCGCCCTTCACTGCCCTTCCATTATCCAAGCCGGTGAGGAACCTCCAGAAGGGGTCCGTATGGCGCTTCTCCATCGATTCGAGGGGTGTTCATGGTTAATGACTTATGTGGCCGTGGTTCGCAAGCTGCTGAGCCGATATGACGTTTACAGTCTTTTCCTCTACTTTCCTTACATCCACGGTGCAGGCTATGGTGAAGAATTTAAGGATGTAGGAAACGTCACTGAGTCGGGGAGTTTTTGAGTGGCTGGTTAGCATCTGGCCATCCCATCTGGTGTACAGGAGTGGAGATACCTGCTAGTTGGAACCCCATGTCCTGAGTCGGTTTGCTCGTCAGTTCGGGTATGACCAATTGTACATAGGTAACCTGAACACCAATCTGGCCTTTATGGGGAGCCTCATTGATGGTGCTTGTGTTTGGTGGTTCTACATCACTGGCTGCACTGAGGCGCGGCTGTGCATGCCGCTGAGAACTTCGAATCTTCAAACAACTTTGGGGTTCTGTCAGTGGTACAAAACTTTGAACTCCACACCAACCGGGTTTTCTATTAACTCTTTTGGCATGAAGTTAATCTCTCAGCGGCTAAAGTAGAAAGTCACTGAGAGAGGTGAGGGCAGGAAGGTCCGCGTGCCAGGCCTCGGGGAATTCGTCGCCACTGCTAGTAATGAGGCTTCGGATGCAGAGAGTCCCCATTTTGAGGGAAATGTAGGTACTGAGGTTCCAACTGGTGCTCTTGGTGGGGTAGGCACGGCCCCTATGGAACATGTTGAAGTAGAAGAAGTGGAGGAAGAAGATCCCGACGTCCACTTCAAGCGAAAGCGGGAATGTGGATCTCGTAGGAAGAGGATAGTGAAGAGGCCTCGTCGCTACACTCCCACCATTATTGCAGAGGGTAAGTCAACCGTGGCGCCTCCTCCTCCTGCTCCATTAGTCATTAGGCTGTCGGCTCTGAGGCAGACCGTTGATAAAGCTGTTCCTGACCTGAGTAAAACCAGCCCTATTCTTACAACATATTCTTATATATTTCGTACAGCTCATTATTTATTCTGTGATTCAGGGACTGAGACGGTAAGAGACTCAAGAGCCGAGGCTGTAGGAGAACAGGAAGATTACTATGATCCCCTGTTCACTTATAAAGAAGGTGACGAGGCTAGCTACTTCGTCGCCTCAGAAGACTCTGGAGGTGATGCGGCCGACGTCGGTCCTTCTGGTGTTGGGACCTTAAAAGGAAGTCATGTGGCCTCCAGCTCTTTAGGTTGGACCACAGAGGTTTCGGCGAGTGAAGGTGGGCCGGCCGTCCGTGTTGATTCTGCCAAAGATTTTCCTATGGAGCCTGAAGGGACTGATGCCGTCATCGAGGAATTTCAGATAGAGACTGCGGCCAAGGCAGTTGAGGCAATACCACCTCTTGGTAACATTTTGATTTTCCGTAAGTAATTTTCTCTTGATGTTCATTACGCCTTGCTAAATCAAAGTTTTACCACGATGTTCCACCCTTGGGCGCATCGACCTTAGGGGAGCTAGCCAATCCTCCTGAGGGGATCAGGGGTGATGCGAGTACTTCGACCGCGACGGATGCTACTGAGTTGGATGCCTTGTATCACGGCCTGCCCTCCTATCAACCTAAACCGACAAGTGGCCTTAAAGAGATCGAGGGGACAGTGGTTACGAAACCAATCTCACTTTCAACTACATCGGTAAGTGAACTGCCAGCGGTTTTGCCAGCGCTGCCTATCCTGCCAATTGCAAAGCTGAAGGTGATTGCCAGTCCTACTTTTTCAACACTGATTGTTGAGCCAACTCTCCCAGAAATAGTCACTAATCCTACTTTGGTTGTAGTTAGTGTATTAGTTTCAATAAGGACTCCTCCGAGATCACTGGCGATCCCTCATATTGCTCCAGCCAGTGCTTCTGCCATGCCTTCTGCAGTTATGTCAGTGAAACTGGTAGAAGCTTTGCCTTTAGGGGCCACTCGTTCACCGGGAGTAGTTGAGGCTGAGAATGAATTTGTGGCTGAGCTAGTCGATAGCTTTTATAAGGACTTGAAGCGATCCATTGCTTTGGTCTTGAAGGGCTCGACTACCTCGTTCTCTACTTTGAAGGTGGTCCTTTCTCGAAGTATTGACAGCATTTGAGACTTTGGAGGGGATGACCAGGCCGCCACATTGGCTTCTAGTGGACAGGCTTAAGAGGGATGTGAACGAATGGCACCGTCTCAGCCATTCAGATATGGAGTCTTCAGTTAATGAACAGCTCGCACACCTCGCTGCTCAAATACATGAAGCTCATCTTGCCGCTTAAGAAGCAGCTAAGGTAATTTCTTCCGACCTGAAATCCTTGGGATAAGAAAAGTAGAACTTGGGGATGCCATAGATGCTTCTAACAGCGCTCTTCTCGATGCTAAGGATAAAATCAAAAAGGCCAAGGAAATGATCAAGAAAGTTAATCTTCTTTTGTCCAAGGCTAAACCGGTGCGTCTTGAGGAGATGGCACGGCTAGAGCAGCTTAAGGCTTAGAATGATGAAGTCCTGCAACAAGAGCTGACACAGAGGGTAACTTTGGTTGAAATTGAGGCTCGCCTATTCCAGACGGCGAGCTTTAACGAGGCCGAGTTGAGGTCGCAGGCACTTATCAGAGCTGTTGAGGACAGGAAGAATAGGCTGGCCACTTTTGAAGAACGGATCAAGTCCTACGAGGCGCCCTCGTAGCTTGTAATCTGTGCATCCATGTTTCCCTCTTTTGGAATCATTAAATTTTATTTGACTCCCCCGTTACAATTTCAGCTCGTTTTATTTTTTGAATTTTCGATTCTTACTTTCAAGTTGTATTATAATCTTCTAAAGGAAATAGAATAACGGTACAACTAATCTAACTAGTGGTGATAATTGATAGGGTTAGTTACACATTTGAGAAATGATTTGACAAAGAAATAGTCCCTACTGGACTGAAAGATGAGATTGGATATCCATCGGTACAGAGGTGACAAACTGGACATAACCGATTAGGGTTTACCAAACTCGAGGTGTTTACTGTTCAGAGGTGACGAATTGGACATGATGTAATCACCTAGAGGGGGCGTGAATAGGTGACTAGCAATCCAATAGTCAATTAATGTGAAATTAAAATTATTTATGCAAACTCAAACTTCTTAAACTAAACACCAAGTATAACACAAGAGTGTAGCCGGATTTCTCGTGAAGGGCTCTGGACTAACTCCTCAAGATTCCTCTAAATAAGAGTTAAGGTGCCGCGTTGGCTCTCTTGGTTGAATACAAGTGTTAGCAAATAATCCCCAAGCATATAACAATAAGCACACAATATATCAAGCATATAAAGATAAAGACAATATTAGCATGCAAGATATAAAGACAAGTAAGAGATAGAGAGAGCAATCGCAAACACGGGAGAATTGTTTCGAGGTTCGAGCACACTTGCTCTACGTCCCCGCCTTCAACACTATGAAGGATTTCTACTAAAATCGATCCCACTGGATCACTTGGTGCCGCAACACCTACAAGCTCTTTCGACTCTCTAGTCCCTCTCTTGTTCCCGCAAGAACAACACACCACAAGCCCACTAGCTTGTCGAGGCCGCACCTCTACAAAGAGTTCACACAAGAACTCGAAACACCGCGAACCCGCAAGTCTGCCTCCTTAGAACAAGAATGAGAACTTTGGTGATCACAACACTTTGCTCACCTAAAATCACTCTCATAATAACACTCCTATAAGATTGATATATCAATGGATAGCTCAAGTGTTTGTGAGAAAAATAAGGAAAGTTATGGTGAAAAACTCAAGAAACTCTTTTGAAAACACTCTTTATAAACTTCTTTTTGAATTGGAAATATTTGCTCTCAAACTAGTGGAGAAAACCTCTGAAATAGATGGAAAAAACTAGGTTTAAAACTCTCTAAAAATCTTACTTAAACAGTCCAAGAAATCCCCATTTATAGGCTAACCAATAACTAGCCGTTGGGGCTAAATCAACAGCCTGGACGGCTGTCGGTCGACTGGCTCGGTCGACCGCCAACGGTCAGAAATCTAACCGCTGTAGCCTCGGTCGACCGGCCTGGTCGACCGTGGCCTGGTACAGAGAGAACATCTCTCTGCCGGTCGACCGGCCCGGTCGACTGGGGCTTTTCAGAGAGCAGAGCTCTCGGACGGTCGACCGGATCGGTCGACCTGCCCTCCAGCCAGACCTGGCCTGGACGTTTGTGCACGTCGGTCGACCGACTCCTGGCTCGGTCGACCGACAGAAGCCAGAACAGGACATTTTAGGGATTGAAAACTTGGTATTTTCCTTTTATAAAATCCCATAAAATCTCTAAAAATCTACTAAAATAAGTTCAGTATAATACTTTGATAAACAAATATGTTTGAGTAAAATCAAGACATGTTACAAACATTTTGAACTATTTTTGTAACTTAAAAATTTTGGCTCAGAACAAAAACCGTATTTTTCCAAATTGGTTTTTCTAAAACTTCTCCAAATAAAAAAACAAGATATTTTAAATACTTTTAAAGCATAAAGTGTATGGATATGATCCACTACACAAACATAATAAAATATCTATGTTTTTGACATTAAGATCTAAAATAGTTTTGGTTAAACATATCTATATAAGAAATTCTAAAAACCAAAACGGTATTTTTTTCAAAGTGAAAATTCTTTTCCAAAATAAAATCTCTTTTATGAAAACACAACTAAATCTTGTGTGTGAGTGTATATGATATACTTGAGCAATCCACCAACTATTCTATCCTTTATATTTTATCTAAAAACAAAATCTTAATAAAAACAAACCTAGACTCAAGTCTTCTCTTGAATCTTCTTCTCCTTCTTGACTTGGTCCAAACTTGATCCACAGAGCTAGACTCCTCTTGAGTACATGATGTGGTCTTGATGTATAGGCTCTTGAATCAAACAGTGTTAACTCCAAAACTTGACTTTAAATCCTTTGTTGAAGCTATACACCACTAAGATCTTGATCACAAATCTGAGACTAATTAAACACAAGATCATTTGTACTATAACTACATGAGTTAATCATCATCAAAATTAGAGTGATGAGCCTTTGGGCCAACAATCTCCCCCTTTTGATGATGACAAAACTCATGGAGTTATATATGCATGGATTAAAGTAAAGCTTCAAAGAAGCTCCCCTTAACTCATGCATAACAAATAAGCAATAAGATATGGCAATGAAGCATATAAAACTAAACAAACATATATGCATCAATAAGGTGAGAGATAAAACACAAATCCAAAATCCTTTTTTCAAAAACTTTTCTCCCCCTTTTTGTTTAAACTTTCAAAAACATTTTCCCATTTTGTAAAACAAAAGATGAATAAACACAATGCATAAACTCGATATATGCAAGAACTATAAACTCAAAATCTTTTCTCCCCTTTTTATATAAAGCAAGAAAAAACATGCATATATACTAAAATACTTCTCCCCCTTTTTGTCAATCATCAACAAAGGGGTTAAGGTAAAAAAATAAAATAATGTTCTCCCCCTTTTTGTCCGAAACAAAAATCAATAAAGGGGTGAAATCAAATCAACCAACAAAGAGATATATGTAATATTCATTCATGAAGAGGAAGACGCTAAGTTAACTTCCATACATACATGCATTACATGAAGAAGGGATGACAAGCCCTAATTCACATAACGCATAATATGCAATGCATAAGAGGAGATGTGAAGCTCCCCATACACACGTGTATCGCATAAAGAAAAGTTGTCAAGCTCCTCAATATAAGATACACTCAACATGAATTTATATGTAGAAGAGATGTTAAGCTCCCCTTACATATAGGCACAACATATCAAAACATTTTTAACACAAATTTTACTAAAACAAATTTTACAATATCATTTGTACATAAACAAAATTTTATGATACCAATTGTAAATAAATAATACAAATTTTGAATTTTCTTAGATTTTGAGATACCAATCAAAACATTTTTAAGAATCCAATTGTAATTAAACAATACAAACTTTGAAAATTTTCTTAAATCAACAAATCAAGATTTCACAAGATATAGATACCATAGGTAATAGGAAATTGTGATACTAATTGAAATTGAAAAATTGAAATCAAAACATTTTTACATTTTGATATCAATGAAAGAAAATATTTTGATACCAATTTAAATTTACATTAAATTTTGATATCAATAGAAATACATGATAAATTTTGATACCAAGTAGGTAAAATATATTGAAACCAAATGAAATATATGGATACCAATTAAATTAAATAGATACCAATTGAAGTTTATTGTAAATTATGATATCAATAAAAATACCTATTGAAAATAATGCATAAGTTTATTAAAATACTAATTGAGATACCAATTGAAAATCAATATTTGAATTAAGCTTAGCATAAACATACTTTGTGCTTTGAATATGTGAATATCTTGTAACTTAAGTACAAACAAATCATATATATGTATGAAAAATGAAAAATACTAATAGAAATTGATATTATATGGAATGAAGCATACATATATAAGAAACATAATATGAGTATATACAAAAAAATATCAATTGAGATACCAATTGAAAATATGATGTAAATCAAGTATATAACTCATAATAAACCACCCTTTTTCATGCACAAGATAAAAGATTTTCAATAAGATATACAAGGCATGCTCGCCCATCCGTCCGCCCTTAAAGGGGTTGGTAAGGGTTTTCAAAAATAGGAGGTTGAAAACATTGTTATTGTGAAAACACTACCATTTGAAGAATAAATAACTACTTAAATTAATTTTAAAAAACTAGTTAAAGATCCTTCAAAATATGAAACCAAATCATATGTCTATCATAAAACATACTAAATACAATAAGGTTGACACTCGAAATCTATAAGGCTAAAAAATAATCATGAAACAAAGTCATGAATAAACAAATAAAATGAGAGTGTACAAGAATCATGTAATTAGCATTTTTCATGAAAATAGTCAATTATGCTCAAAACAAACATGAATCTCATTTTATCAAATAAAAATCATAAAAATCATAAAGATTTTATTTTTCATTTAAAAACAAACTTCTAGGCATATGTATGTTTTTATTCAAAACTAATAATATGCATACATATCCCAAACATAAAAAGAGTCCATAATATAAATTGCATGAAGGCAAATGACTCAAGGGGTATACATGTATATTTATTAGATTTAAAAAAATTGCATATACATGAAGCAAACCGTACTCAAAAATAGGCAAAATAAGTGTAAATGAGGAAATCATCAAAACTAGGCTATACATGTGCATGTAGTGAGTACAAATTAGCAATGAAGTGCAAACATATATGAATCAAATGTTGCTCACTACTTGTACACGTATAAACACAAATTTTGACAAAAACTACATCTAAACAAGTGTTTACCACATGAAGTATAAATACAAAACATGAATATTTTAATAAACACTAACACATGCTAAAAATCATCAATTATAAATGCATGTAAATAAAATAGGAGTTTAGAGATAGTTACCAAACCAAAGAATTATACTCTAAGTCTCCAAAACATGGTGGTTGTCCCATCAAACTCCTTGATAGCGGTGCATCAATTGTATGTCCATCAAGTCCATGTGCATCCACCATCACGGCACCAACTCTCTGACGTCATGTGAGAGCCCGCACCTACATCAAATACAAAAGGTGAGGATTTTGGTACCCATTTTCTTTTGAGTCCATGTGGGTTAGCATTGTAAGGTACCCAAACATTCTTATTAGCAAAATTTAAAGAATTTATTCTATCATAACAAAATCTTACTAAATGGCCTTTACGACCGCAATGTGTACACTTGTACACTCTATTATGCGCATGTGAATGAGTATGATCATGGCATGCAAAATGTGCATAAGCATGTTGTGGGTGATGTGCATGAACATGGGAAACTTATTTCTTTTGAAATAAGGATTCCAATCTTGAATGGTTAAATGCACATTTGCTCAAAGTTGAGCTGAAACCATCTATTTTATTTTTCAAACATTTAACTTCATTTTTAGTAGTAGCCTGAAAAGCATGGTCAACAATCTTATTCTTTTAGAAACTTTTTCTTTTTCTTTTTCAATAACTTTTCTTTTCAAAGAGGTGTTTTCATGCAAAGCAATTTCTTTTTGTTTTTTCACCAAAATAATTTTATTTTTCAAAGTGGTATTTCCTTCACAAAGATCATTCAATTTAGAAAGCAAGAAAATATTTTCATTTTTCAAACTTTCATTTTCTTTAGAAATGCATGCAACTTCATTTTTAAAGGAATCATTTTCTTTTAACAAGCAATCAAATTTAATTTTCATTTTCTTATTATCCTTTTTAAGCATGTCATATTTTTCAAGGAGTTGTTGTTGACTGATTTTTCCTGCACACAAAATATTATATGTTAGTTTTAAGAATAGATGTGCAAGTCTCAGTTCTAATCCGCGGTAGCAGGGCTATGCGGGTCGTGATCCTCAGGGAGGGACTGCGATGGAAGCGTTAAGCAAGTTATCTCTTTTTTTTTTATCTTTTATTATTAGTAGTGGTATTTACAATGGATGGTATTTACAATGAAGTGAAGAAAAGAATTGTGGAAGATGTGGATTTAATCTACAAAAAAGAAAAGAAAAGAAAAGGAAAAGACTATAAAATACACACCTACCTCTTCAGTCCTACTTACCTTCGATCCTTTTGCGACGACTTACTTTTTCTCAGAAGATTTGCAAGTATGGCGTATAGGATGTTCGTCGCCATAAGCCATCAAGGGATCTTCATTGGCTAGGCAGTCTCGAAGCAATCGGATCTCACGGATTTCAAGTCATCAGAGAGAAACAATGACATAGAACAAGATTAGAAAAACAAAGATAAAGCGAGAATAAAGAAACAATGAAACAAGAATAAAAACAAACCAACCTCGAGCAGATTTTTATTAACAATGGGGGAAAATAAAAACTTACACCGATGTCACCTCAGTACAAGTATGATTCCTTCCTCCATGAAAGCATCTCCACTCTCAGTTACAAAATTTACAAAATGAAAATAAAATCTAACCTAAAACCTAAACCCTAGCTTTTGGCCCTTGGCTCGCCTCTGGACGCTCTGTACGTTGCACTGCAGGGGCTATTTATAGGTGCAGAGGGAATCAGAGTCCCAGTCGAACTCCCCTACGAAATCTGGTACAGGGATAAGATCAAATTGCCGCGCCTTGCCGCGCGTCCGCGGCACTTTTGTGGCTTCTGGCCGCGCGCTTTGGCGCGTGGCCTCTCCTGGTCCGTCCATCTGGGCGCCTGCTTCTGGAAGTTCGATCCTGGCTCTAAATATTGGGATATGGATATAACTTGAAAATCAAGTTATCTAGACTTTGTATTCTCCCAATCTCTTTTAAAACGAATTTCCTTCTCATCTTTGGCTTTTATGCACATTCTGCAAGAGTTTAGGGTTGGGTAGAATTCTATCCTTCCCTCATCTTTGATAATTGCAACTTTAGCCCTTGTATAATTGCACTTTGACAATCTGATATTTGCACTTTGACTCTTGGGCTTCAAATATGGGCTTGGATCTGGGCTTTTGGGCTCTTTAAGCTTTATTTATTGTTAGAATAATAATTCGAGGCCTGCACACAATAAATTACAAATTATTAATAAATGTGCAGAATTAAATGAATAAATATGAAAATGTGATGGTAAATATGATGATAAAAATGCACTTTTCACTACCAATCACACCCCCACACTTATCTTTTTGCTCGTCCTCGAGTAAAAACAAAGAAAAAAAAAAGTTAATCTAACCTAACTCACTTTCGTAGGAATCACGATTGCACTTAGCACGTGCAACAAGCCGTTAAACCTCTAGGTTACCCTAGAGGACGAGTGTTGTCTCGTGAGGGTTTTCAGCGGATTGCACCCACAAAATCCATAAAAAGGAAAATATTTGAATTATTATTGAAGAGACTAAGTAGTCTATAAGTTTTAGGATTATCATTTTATTCATTCTTCAAACCTGGTCTTTATAAAGTTAATTGTTATTTATTTTAGGTAAGGATTAAAATTGAATTTCTAATATAGTCTTTTTCGTTACCAAAAGTCATACGCACCCTTGTGAATCTAGGAATTCCTTAACTTGGACTCTCATGCCTCTTTATTATTTTTATAACATCATCTAATTTTCTTTCGTGGAAGTATCAAGGCTTCTTGAGGCCCTCATACCTAACTAATTGACTATTAGATGTGTTAATATATATATATATATATATATATATATATATATATATATATATATATATATATATATTTTTTTTTTTGGTATGTATAACTCATCTAATTTTCTTTCGTATAAGTATCAAGGCTTCTTGAGGCCCTCATACCTAACTAATTGATTATTAGATGTTTTAATACATATATTATATTTCTTAGTCTTCTTAGGCTTTCTAATCCACCCATGTAACGAACTTAAAGTCGATGACTCCCAAACCGGTTGGCTTTAGGGCACCAGGTGAGAAAACACCCCGCGGACTCAAATTCGAGTGAACTAGGCCCCAAAACTAAGGACTTTATTTTATTTACTCACTTTTAGGCATGAATACTTATGCTTCTTGAGGCACATGTATCAGCTTAATTGGTGATTTTTTTTTTTTTTTTTTTATGAGGCACAAGGTCTTTGTCTTAGAATCCTAGATATGCATTTGGTATGCATACTTCATTAAGGTAAAAATCAAGACTAACTAATTATTCAATTTCTCCTCCTATACCTAAAATTTAAACAATTTATTTATTTTGATCAAGTTTTTAGAAATCCTAATCATGATTTTCCTAATCCTTAAAACTAACTTAGATTTCTTTCAAAAAATAAGTCAAAATATTTCCTTTTTATAACATTTTTTTTTAAATTTTTTTTTTTTCAGAGATTTTTTTTTTATAGCAAATTTTTTGTTAGTTTTTACCTATGTTAGTATGTTAGTAAAGCCCACCCCCACACTTATCTCATGCATTGTCCTCAATGTATGAAATGAATGCATATATGCATGAAAAAGAACAAGGGAAGGCGGAAAATTACCTTAGGGGTGGTGGTTCCGGTGGTGGTCTAATTGGTCCACGAAATGCGGCCCAAACAAGATAACGTGGTAGTTCACGGGACCTACCTTTATTGACCTCTTTTTTATTTACATATTTACAGTCCCCAGAATGAATAGGATCATGGAAGATCCTCTCGTGAAACTTACTCCCTTTACATGACCAGTCCTGGAAAATCATCACAGAGTCATGGTCTATACCTATGTCCAACAAAAGAATGTGACTTGGTAAAATGGTTGACTTGGACTCAAGAATGATAGGTTCAGGATCTAATACCGACTCAGGAAAGAAACTCAAATCAAGTAAAGGTTCAGGAGTCGGGCTAGGATCAAGAAGTGGGTCCAAGTCAAGAAATTGAAACTCAAGTCTACAATCATTTTCCCACAATGGAATGTGACTCAATGTTGGTGATTCAAGTTCAGGAATGATAGGTGTGGGAATCAAAACTGACTCTAAAATATTACCTAAGTCGGGTAACAAAACAGGAGACAATAATGATTCGGGAATTTGAACTTGATCATAGATTTGGGAATCTAGGTCACATATCTCATTAGTTTCAATCTCATAAAAATGGGAACTTGCCAATTTTTCCATGGGACTTTCAAAGTTGCACAATTGGTCAAGTTCAATATGATCATCAAAAATGGGTGATTCAATTTCATGATCTATGGGTATGGAAATAAATGTTGGCTCAGAAAATTGGTCCAAATTGGGTAAGGATACTGGAGTCAACATAGATTCGAAAATGGAAACTGAATCGCAAAGTTGGGGATCGGGTTCACATTCACAATCTAATTCAATCTCATTGAAATTAAAACTAGCCAACTTGTCCAAGGATTGGGATTGAGCAAGTTCATATTGATGTGATGAAATTGAATTTTGATCAAGGTCTTCTAAACAGAATGATTCTTGGTTCCTATCAAGATGCTCAAGAATGTTTGAAAGTCTAGAAATTTGATCATTCATTATATCTTGCAACCGATCCACTTTTTCTTCTAACCCATCGAATAGATCAATGGAGGACTGAAACCTTGGTGATGTGGGACAAGACGTATATGAAGATAATGGTTGAACAGGTGGTTGACCATATGGCTCAGGGGTGTTGAATTCCCATTGACTCTGTGAAGAGTAGTGATGATTATTCCAATCTTGTTCATAGTATTGGGACTGGGGCATGTAATGATTCGGATAAGACCAATCTGGCACACTAGGTTGGTTAGAGTTATGATATGCCGGGTTGGTAATATCCGAAAAAGAGGTTGGTGTATAATATGGATCCTCATTAAAATTGAAAAAATTATTGTTATAGGCCATATCACACAAAGCAAACAAAAGAAAAACAAACAAAAAAGAAAAATTTTTAACCTAAGTTAGGGTAGACCTAGACCTAGACGACTCCTAACTGGTTAGACTGTCCACGGGAGGTAGGGTGTAGACTTTGACCACAAGTTAATCAGCCAGGTCGGGGCAAGAGTTGTGGGAGGTTTTCCGTCAAAGACGTTCCTTAATTAAATAACCACCACACTTCGGGCTTTCGGCCCTCAATCCCCTTCCTAGACACTGATTTGGCAGGAGTCAACTTCCAACACCGTTCCCCCTTAGGATAATCTCCTAATTGAGTCCGAGTGTCCCTAGGGCCAACGTCTACTAATTTTTAAGTTAGGCTTGGGTTAGTGAGTGCTTGGGATATGATTTTTGGGCTAAGGAAGGGTGATGAAATCCCCACCTTATCTTGTTAATGGGTTATGCCCTTAAGATGAATTAGTGCAAGTGTACAAGATAAATAGATAAGAATCACTCAAAGCAGAAGATCAACCAAGAGATGAATCCTATTCTACATGCAATGCGTACGTACCTTGCGTCTCCAGCACTCTTCAACAGTAAATAAAAATAATTGAAAAGACACGTGCCTAATATGCAAACGTCTAATCAATTTTATTTTTAACAACCAATAATTTACTGTTGAATTATTAGCAATTTACAGGTATATCACAGAACAAATCAGAACAGAGCAGAAAGCAGAATTTTTAACTTGAAGCACCCTGCAAAAAATTGGATCAGTAATTCACCACTGTTGCCGCGTTTCCGCGGCTCTGGCCGCGGATCCGCGGCAAAACAGTGGGTTCTGGTGCTCTGCCTTCGAGGGCAGAGGCACAGAATAGCAATATGTTTACTGCTGCTGCTATGTTTCTGTTTCCTGTTCTCTAAACCTGCAAACAGAAAAGAATAAAGAATTAGTTAAAAATTAAATTTTTGTTTTAGAGATAAACTTACCGTCCCTCCCCGGCAACGGCGCCAATTTGTTGACTGATTTTTCCTGCACACAAAATATTATATGTTAGTTTTAAGAATAGATGTGCAAGTCTCAGTTCTAATCCGCGGTAGCAGGGCTATGCGGGTCGTGATCCTCAGGGAGGGACTGCGATGGAAGCGTTAAGCAAGTTATCTCTTTTTTTTTATCTTTTTATTATTAGTAGTGGTATTTACAATGGATGGTATTTACAATGAAGTGAAGAAAAGAATTGTGGAAGATGTGGATTTAATCTACAAAAAAGAAAAGAAAAGAAAAGGAAAAGACTATAAAATACACACCTACCTCTTCAGTCCTACTTACCTTCGATCCTTTTGCGACGACTTACTTTTTCTCAGAAGATTTGCAAGTATGGCGTATAGGATGTTCGTCGCCATAAGCCATCAAGGGATCTTCGTTGGCTAGGCAGTCTCGAAGCAATCGGATCTCACGGATTTCAAGTCATCAGAGAGAAACAATGACATAGAACAAGATTAGAAAAACAAAGATAAAGCGAGAATAAAGAAACAATGAAACAAGAATAAAAACAAACCAACCTCGAGCAGATTTTTATTAACAATGGGGGAAAAATAAAAACTTACACCGATGTCACCTCAGTACAAGTATGATTCCTTCCTCCATGAAAGCATCTCCACTCTCAGTTACAAAATTTACAAAATGAAAATAAAATCTAACCTAAAACCTAAACCCTAGCTTTTGGCCCTTGGCTCGCCTCTGGACGCTCTGTACGTTGCACTGCAGGGGCTATTTATAGGTGCAGAGGGAATCAGAGTCCCAGTCGAACTCCCCTACGAAATCTGGTACAGGGATAAGATCAAATTGCCGCGCCTTGCCGCGCGTCCGCGGCACTTTTGTGGCTTCTGGCCGCGCGCTTTGGCGCGTGGCCTCTCCTGGTCCGTCCATCTGGGCGCCTGCTTCTGGAAGTTCGATCCTGGCTCTAAATATTGGGATATGGATATAACTTGGAAATCAAGTTATCTAGACTTTGTATTCTCCCAATCTCTTTTAAACGAATTTCCTTCTCATCTTTGGCTTTTATGCACATCCTGCAAGAGTTTAGGGTTGGGTAGAATTCTATCCTTCCCTCATCTTTGATAATTGCAACTTTAGCCTTGTATAATTGCACTTTGACAATCTGATATTTGCACTTTGACTCTTGGGCTTCAAATATGGGCTTGGATCTGGGCTTTTGGGCTCTTTAAGCTTTATTTATTGTTAGAATAATAATTCGAGGCCTGCACACAATAAATTACAAATTATTATAAATGTGCAGAATTAAATGAATAAATATGAAAATGTGATGGTAAATATGATGATAAAAATGCACTTTTCACTACCAATCAGTTGTTGACAAAATGAAGCAAGCTCATTATAAGACATATCAACATCCTCTTCTAGCTCGGATTCGGTGTTTACCTCAAGGGGGTTATCCCCTTGGACCATGTAGCATACATTGAAAACTTCACTTCTAACATCCGAGTCGCTCCCCGCATAATATTGTTCTTGCTCGCCAAGAGAGATGATGGTGTTCCATACGACAAAAACTAAGTCAAGATTAGCAACCCTACATAAATAATCATTGTTTAGGGTACTCTTCAAAGCATGAATGGATTTTGCAATAGCCTCAATATTTTTGCCATTTAAACAATAAGAATCTTTAATAGTGGCAAAATAAACATGAATGCCTAGGGCTTTGAGGTACAAAGACATCTTAACCTTCCAAGTTTGGATGTTAAGAATGTCAAAGGTGGGAGGTGACATGAAATCTAAGTGTGTGTACAAATATTGTGATTAGCTAAAAATGAAAATCTTTAACTCAAGGTGGTTAGACCCAAATCAAGAGCACTTGGCTCTGATACCAATTGTAATCACCTAGAGGGGGGTGAATAGGTGACTAGCTAATCTAATGATCAATTAATGCGGAATTAAAACTATTTATGCAAACTCAAACTTCTTAAACTAAACACCAAGTATAACACAAGAGTGTAGCCGGATTCCCCGTGAAGGGCTCTGGACTAACTCCTCAAGATTCCTCTAAATAAGAGTTGAGGTGCCGCGTTGGCTCTCTTGGTTGAATACAAGTTTTAGCAAACATCCCCGAGCATATAACAATAAGCACAAAATATATCAAGCATATAAAGATAAAGACAATATTAGCATGCAAGATATAAAGACAAGTAAGAGATAGAGAGAGCAATCGCAAACATGGGAGAATTGTTTCGAGGTTCGAGCACACTTGCTCTACGTCCCCGCCTTCAACACTATGAAGGATTTCCACTATAATCGATCCCACCGGATCACTTGGTGCCGCAACACCTACAAGCTCTTTGGACTCTCTAGTCCCTCTCTTGTTCATGCAAGAATAAACACACCGCAAGCCCACTAGCTTGCCGAGGCCGCACCTCTACAAAGAGTTCACACAAAAACTCGAAACACGGCGAACCCGCAAGTCCGCCTCCTCAAAACAAGAATGAGAACTTTGGTGTTCACAATACTTTGATCACCTAAAATCACTCTAACAATAACACTCCTATAAGATAGATATATCAATGGATAACTCAAGTGTTTGTGAGAAAAATAAGGATTGAAGTTGTGGTGAAAAACTCAAGAAACTCTTTTGAAAACACTCTTGATAGACTTCCTTTTGAATTGGAAATATTTGCTCTCAAACTAGTGGAGAAAACCTCTGAAATAGATGGAAAAAACTAGGTTTAAAACTCTCTCCAAAAATCTTACTTAAAACAGTCCAAGAAACCCCCATTTATAGGCTAACCAAAAACTAGCCATTGGGGCCAAATCAACAGCCTGGACGGCTGTCGGTCGACCGGTCCGGTTGACTGTCAACGGTCAAAAATCTGACAGTTGGAGCCTCGGTCGAGCAGCCAGTGACCGTGGCCTGGAATAGAGAGCAGAGCTCTTTGCCGGTTGACCGGCCGTCAACTGGGGCTTTCCAGAGAGCAGAGCTCTCTGAACGATCGACTGGATCGGTCGACCGTCCCTCCGCCAGACCTGGCATGCACGTTTGTGCACGTCGGTCGACTGACTCGGTCGACAGACTCCTGGCTCGGTCGACCGGCCCGGTCGACCGGCAGAAGCCAGAACAGGACATTTTAGGGATTGAAAACTTGGTATTTTCCTTTTATAAAATCTCATAAAATCTCTAAAAATCTAAAAAAATAAGTTCAGTATAATACTTTGATAAACGTTTATGTTTGAGTAAAATCAAGACATGTTACAAACATTTTGTACTATTTTTGTAACTTCGAAATTTTGGCTCAAATCAAAACCGTATTTTTCCAAATTGGTTTTTTCAAAACTTCTCCAAATACAAAAATAAGATATTTTAAATACTTTTAAAGTATAGAGTGTATGGATATGATCCACTACAGAAACATAATAAAATATCTTTGTTTTTGACATTAAGATCTTAAATAGTTTGGGTTAAACATATCTATATAAGAAATTCCAAAAACCAAAACGGTTTTTTTCCAAAGTGAAATTCTTTTCCAAAATAAAATCTCTTTATGAAAACACAACTAAATCTTGTGTGTGAGTGTATATAGTATACTTGAGCAATCCACCAACTATTCTATCCTTTATATTTTATCTAAAAATAAAATCTTAACAAAAACAAACCTAGACTCAAGTCTTCTCTTGAAGTCTTCACTTTAAGTCTTCTTCTTCTTGACTTGGTCCAAACTTGATCCATAGAGCTAGACTCCTCTTGAGTACATGATGTGGTCTTGATGCATAGGCTCTTGAATCAAACCGTGTTAGCTCCAAAACTTGACTTTAAATCCTTTGTTGAAGCTAAACACCAAATAAGATCTTGATCACAAATCTGAGACTAATTAAATACAAGATCATTAGTACTATAACTACATGAGTTAATCATCATCAAAACTAGAGTGATGGGCATTTGGGCCAACACATGACAGTAAGCAAAAAGGGAGACTTGGCTATCTGTCGGTTCAGAGGTAACACGGACATAATCGATTGAGAAGCCACCAAGCTCGAAATTTTATCATTCAGAGGTGACGAACTGGACATGATGACAAAGGAATAGTCCCTACTGAAAGATAAGACTTGGCTATCTGTCGGTTCAGAGGTAACAAGGAGATAACCGATTGAGAAGCCACCAAGCTCAAAATTTTGTCATTCAGAGGTGACGAACTGGACATGATGACAAAGAAATAGTCCCTACTGGACTGAAAGATGAGACTTGGCTATCTGTGGGTTCAGAGGTAGCATAAACATAACCGATTGAGAAGTCTCCAAGCTCAGTAGTTTGTCATTCAGAGCTGAAGAACTGGACATGATGACAAAGCAATAGTCCCTATTGGACTAAAAGATGAGACTTGGCTATTTGTCGGTTCAGAGGTAATAAGGACATAACCGATTGAGAAGCCATCAAGTTCAGGATTTTGTCATTTAGAGGTGACGAACTGGACATGATGGCAAAGAAATAGTCCCTACTAAACTGAAAGATGAGACTTAGCTATTTGTCGATTCAGAGGTAACAAGGACATAACTGATTGAGAAGCCACCAAGCTCAGGATTTTGTCATTCAAAGGTGACGAATTGGACATGATGATAAAGAAATAGTCCCTACTGGACTGAAAGATGAGACTTGGCTATCTGTCGGTTCAGAGGTAACAAGGATATAACCGATTGAGAAGCCACCAAGCTCAAGATTTTGCCATTCAGAGGTGACGAACTGGACACGATGACAAAGAAATAGTCCCTATTGGACTGAAAGATGAGACTTGGCTATCTATCGGTTCAGAGGTAACAAGGATATAACCGATTGAGAAGCCACCAAGCTCAGGATTTTGTCATTTAGAGGTGACGAACTGGACATGATGACAAAGGAATAGTCCCTACTGGACTGAAAGATGAGACTTGGCTATCTGTCAGTTCAGAGGTAACAAGGACATAACCGATTGAGAAGCCACTAAGCTTAGGATTTTGTCATTCAGAGGTGACGAACTGGACAGATGACAAAGAAATAGGCCCTACTGGACTGAAAGATGAGACTTAGCTATCAATCGATTCAGAGGTAATAAGGACATAACCGATTGAGAAGCCACCAAGCTTAGGATTTTGTCATTCAGAGGTGACGAGCTGGACATGATGACAAAGAAATAGTTCTACTGGGGAAAAAAGACTTGATTATCAACTCCATGAAGATTTTGATATCTCCTTCGGTTGTTACTTGAAAGAAATTGTCAGAGGTATATTGTTAACGTGACAACCAGAAAAGTCTACTGAGGATTGATTATCAGAAACTCACTGGGGAGTTAGGAAATGAGTCCCATAGAAGATCATGTATCAGAGAGCTTTGTGGGGACTTGTAAAGCAACTTGCCAGAGGTGTGATATTAACTTGACAAGGATTCATTTACAGTTAAAGGTGCTTGAACATAACAGTAATTTGAGTGGACATGTCATTCTGTTGAAGAGAATGACAAGCGGGGTTTTATTCACTGGGGATATTGGTTTTATCCGTTGAGGAGTAGATTATAGTCTTGCTATCAGAGGTTTAGTGTTAACATGATAGGTTAGACTTTTTTACAAGGGATATGAATACCTTTATATGTGATCTTACCATTCCATGGATGGGAATTGGTAAGTGATTTTGGAGAGGGAATCAAATGGGAACAGGTCCCTTAGGATTTTTAGCAAATCCTCAGCCGTCAACGGATTTGGTATGCCTTTACCAACTAACATTTGAGTCATGCTAGCCATGCTATTCCCCTCAGCATGATGAGTTGTCAAGGACTCATTGTTGGCCCAAAGGCCCTTTACTCTAGTTTTGATGATGATTAACTCATGTAGTTATAGTTTACTAATAATCTTGTGATATTTAGTTTCAGATATTTGATCAAGATATTAGTAGGTGATTAGCTTCAACAAAGGTGTTTTGAAGCTTTCACATGGTGATTCAAGAGCTCGAGCATCATGTTCACACTAGCACTCGGTTGGAGTCAAGCTCGGTGGATCACGTCTGGATCGAGTCGACTTAGAGACGGCGTTCTATAAGAAGACCTCGGTTTGTTTAGTTTAAGTTGTTGGAACATGTTTTGATGAAGACATTTGTTAAGCATTTCATTTGGAGCTCTAGTACACGACTATATCAAGAGTTCTGCATGATCAAGACTTCCCAAAGAGAGTTGATATGATGTGTTTTGTAATTGTGAAATAGCATGTCAAAAGCCTTGATGCACACACACATCTCATAAATTTATAGTCGACTTATAGTCCCTGTTAGTCGACTAATACCTTATGTAGTCGACTTGACCAAAGCCATAGTCGACTAATCCTGTATCTCACTTGATACCAACTCTCTGTTTGTCCATTAGTCGACTTGACAGAATATATAGTCGACTAATAAACCTTGTAGTCGACTAACCCATTTCCCCTAGCTGACTAATCATTGACCTAGTCGACTTATAAAGTAGTTGCAGTCGACTTGGTTTAGTTATTCAGAAACCTGTCACTTGAGCTTATCTTGACCTAGTCAACTTATTCCCAATGTTAGTCGACTAATCTTTGGAAATTTGCCTAGACTAGTCGACTAACTCAAAAGGAAAGTCGACTATAGGCAGTTTCTGACTGTTGGACAGTTTCTGTTATCTGGTCATTTGTGCAACGTTTCCCAACATTTTAAACTTTTGAATTGCACCTATAACTACCCTAACTAACCCTAGAGTGCAGCTATAAATAGGGTTGTTAATCTAAAGGCCAAATACCAATCCTAATCTTCAGTTTTCTAATCAAAAATTCTGCCAATTCCTGAAAACTGTTCCACTTCAGTTCTTTACCAAAGTACTATTCTCTAGTGAAGTTCTCGGAAGTTTCTCCTATACTAGACCTTGTCCACGTTCACATATTGTACTAAGGCTTATAGGAAGTATTGTAATCCTCAAAGAAATCATTGTACATGGGTGTCTTCTTGGTGTAGAAGAAAGTTGTACAAGGTGGTGTTTGTTCTCTTGGTTGTAAGAAAAGGTGTACACATTTAGCAAAGGGGATTTATCAAGTGGTGTGCATGGTGTTTGATTTTGGGTGCACAAGTCAAGGATAAAGGAAAATATCAAGCGGGTGGCTTGGGGACTGGATGTTGGTCACGAGGACCGAACCAGGATAAATCTCTCGTGTTTGCGTTTGTCTAACTTTCTGAGATTTGCTTTTCCTTTATTGCAAGTTTATTTATTTGTTTAACTTTAATCCTTCTTTGTTTTAGTATATGTGTTGACTTTGTATTTTAGATCCACAAGTGATATCATAGCAGGTTCAACAATTGGTATCATATCGGGACCATCATTTGGTATCAGAGCCCTGCATACCTAGTCAACAACAAGTAAGGATGGCAACGGAGTTTCCTTTATCACAATTCAAAGAAGGACATTCTACACAACGTCCACCGCTATTTGACGGATCCAACTACAACTATTGAAAGTGTAGAATGAAGATCTACTTGCAATCGCTCAACTACGGACTTTAGAACATCGTAGAAGCACCGTACACCAAACCGGCTACCCACTACAATGCTTGGAGTGATGATCAAAAGAGGAATGCGAACCTTGACGCCAAAGCGATGAATGCCTTGTTCTGTGCCTTAACCAAGAAGAGTTCAACCGTGTATCAATAGCTACTTCTGCAAATCAAATATGGCATACTCTTCAGGTAACACACGAAGGCACAAATAAAGTTAAAGAATCTAAGATATCTGTTCTTGTCTACAGGTTTGAATTATTCAAAATAGAGGAAAATGAAACCATCTCAGAAATGGTTACAAGATTCATCGACATTACCAATTCCTTAGCATCCCTTGGAAAGGAATACACACAAGTCAAAAAAGTTTGCAAGATCCTTCGTGCACTCACACCAGAATGGGAGAAGAAGTCAACCGTAATTGAAGAAGCTAATGATCTCTCAACTATGTCGTTAGAAAACCTTATTGGTAATCTAATGGCATATGAAGTGCAATTGGACGAAAGAAAAAGGATGACCGACAACCTCACTCAAAGAAGAAAGAACTTGCTTTCTGTGCATCCTCCGACACGGACAATTCCGATGCAGATGAAGAGGAGATGGCTATGCTTTCAAGGAAATTCAGGAGATTCTTAAAGCAAGGTAAATTTAAATGCTTTAATTGTAACAAAACAGGTCATTTGAAGAAGGATTGCCCTTTGCTCAAAAATAAAGGTAAATACAAGAGCAAAAAGTTCAGAAAGATAAAAGACTATAAAGCCTCATGGGAAAACAGTGATTCCTCGTCCTCTGACGAAGAAGAAATCACTGAACGTGTCAACCTCTGTTACATGGCCCTAGAAGATGATGAGGTATCATTTACTGAACTTTTAGATGCATTCATGAATTATTTAATGATCTGAAAAATGAAAAACTAAAAAATAAAGTTTTATCAAAAGAAAATGAAAAACTTTTAAATGAAAATTCATGTTATGCTTTACAAGTTTCTTCTATAAACTCTCAAAAGATGAGTTTGAAAAAGTAATATCATCTTTGAAAAATGATAATGAGAAGTTTATAAAAGAAAATGTTTTTCTTAAAAAGGAAACTATGTCTTTGAATGAAAGGATTTCTATATTGGATAAAGACATGTTAGTTTTCAAAAAGAAATATGAAGATATTTTGAAAAATGTGACTAAGTTCAATCAAGAAAAGAAAAATTGAATGACTTGTTATCTTTTCAAAAGTTGTCACATAATAATTATGGTATTGGATATATTGAAAAATCTTCATATGTTAGTAATCCATATGATTCTTTTGTGAAAAGAAAATCTAATAATGTTTCAAAAAGAATTAAGAATAAGTTTATATGGATTCCTAAGAATTTAAGCATTAATGATAAAAATACCTATATTGCATCATACATTCATGATATATGTAACTCATACAATTATGTGTATACTAATAGGTGGAAACCAAATTCAAAATAGATTTGGACTCCTAAAGGTTAATATGTTCTTTTATGATTGGTACCATCTAACGTTTATCTTGCAGGTACCATATAAGAAAGTTGATGAGAACATATATATATATATATATATATATTAAATATATATATATATATATATATATATATATATATATATATATACATACATTCTGTGATATATTTGTTGCAGGGGGAGAACACAGAATTTCTATATTTGTTATAACCAATTTCCGTAGGGGGAGGAAAATATAACTTATTTTCTGTAGGGGGAGCATATGTGCACACAACGTGTCATCATCAAAAAGGGGGAGAATGTTGGAACATGTTTAGATGAAGACATTTGTGAAGCATTTCATTTGGAGCTCTATTACACGACTATATCAAGAGTTCTGCATGATCAAGACTTCCCAAAGAGAGTTGATATAATGTGTTTTGTAATTGTGAAATAGCATGTCAAAAGCCTTGATGCACACACACATATCATAGATTTATAGTCGACTTATAGTCCCTGTTAGTCGACTAATACTTTATGTAGTCGACTTGACCAAAGCCATAGTCGACTAATCCTGTGTCTCACTTGATACCAACTCTCTGTTTGTCCATTAGTCGACTTGATAGAATATATATTCGACTAATAAACCCTTGTAGTCGACTAACCCATTTCCCCTAGTCGACTAATCATTGACCTAGTCGACTTATAAAGTAGTTGCAGTCGACTTGGTTCAGTTATCCAGAAACCTGTCACTTGAGCTTATCTTGACCTACTCGACTTATTCCCAATATTAGTCGACTAATCTTTGGAAATTTTCCTAGACTAGTCGACTAACTCAAAAGGCAAGTCGACTATAGGCAGTTTCTGACTGTTGGACAGTTTCTGTTATCTGGTCTTTTGTGCAACGTTTCCTAACATTTTAAACTTTTTAATTGCACCTATAACTACCTAACTAACCCTAGAGTGCAGCTATAAATAGGGTTGTTAATCTAAAGGCCAAATACCAATCCTAATCTTCAGTTTTCTAATCAAAAATTCTGCCAATTCCTGAAAACTGTTCCCACTTTAGTTCTTCTCCAAAATACTATTCTCTAGTGAAGTTCTCGGAAGTTTCTCCTATACTAGACCTTGTCCACGTTCACATATTGTACCAAGGCTTATAGGAAGTGTTGTAATCCTCAAAGAAATCATTGTACAAGGGTGTCTTCTTGGTGTAAAAGAAAGTTGTACAAGGTGGTGTTTGTTCTCTTGATTGTAAGAGAAGGTGTACACATTTGGCAAAGGGGATTTGTCAAGTAGTATGCATGGTGTTTGATTTTGGGTGTACAAAGTCAAGGATAAAGGAAAATCTCAAGCGGGTGGCTTGGGGACTGGATGCAGGTCACGAGGACCGAACCAGGATAAATCTCTCGTGTTTGCGTTTGTCCAACTTTCTGAGATTTACTTTTCATTTAATGCAAGTTTATTTATTGTTTAACTTTAATCTTTCTTTGTTTTAATATATGTGTTGACTTCGTATTTTAGATCCACAAGTGATATCATAGCAGGTTCAACAATTGGTATCATATCGGGACCATCATAAGTTTGTGTTTAGATCATTATAAAGATTAGATAGTGTGATATGCTCAAGTTCACAATACACACACAAGTTTTATGTTTATTCATTTTTGAATTTTGGTTTAACCGATCGTGGTTTTTAAGTCAAAAACTTAGATATACTATATTTCATGTATATTGGATTTTATCCATATACAACATGCTTCAAAGTTGTTTAAATATCATGTTTTTATATTTACATGAATTTTGGAGAAAACGATTTTCCATTTCAAAAATCTAAGTTTTAGAAAATACAGTTTTTGGTTAAAGGCAAATTTTCAATCACACAAAAATGGTTCAAATTGTTTAAAATATGTGTTGAATTTTTGTCACACATATTTGTATTCAAAAATATAATAAGAACTGATTTTTGTGAAATTTATGCGTTTTTATGGGATTTAATTAAAGATAAAAACTTAAGTTTTTAAGTCCTATAATGGCTGGACTGGCTGTCTGGCGGTCGACCGGACCGGTCAACCGTAGCAGAAGTCGGTCGACTGGTGTGGTCAACTGACGTGCACAAGCGTGCACGCTAGCTTGAGCTGGTGGGCCGGTCGACCGGTCGGTCGACCGTCCAGAGAGCTCTGCTCTGGAAATGGCCCCGGTCGACCGGGTCGGTCGACCGGCAGAGAGCTCTGCTCTCTGTATCCAGTCTCAGTCGACGAGCCGGTCGACCGGTGGGCTCAATGGTAAAAAAAATGACAGTTGGCTGGTCGACCGCCCGGTCGACCTGAAGGGCATTTCAGCCCTTTCCAGCTGCCAACGGGCAGAATTTTTATGGGGCTATATACCCCCCTTTGAGTTTGTTTTTAACAAGATTTTTGAGAGCAAAAATTCTCATTCTTTCTAGTATTTATATACAAGTTTTCAAAAGAGTTTTTTAAGCCAAAAGATTTTATCTTTATTTGTTTAAAGGGTTGAAAAAATCAAGAAAAGGAGAAGTCTTTGAGATTGTTTTTTATCTTCATTTTTATATCTATTCTAGAAGTTTTTCCAAGATTTTTCTTTGTGTTTTGATTTTCAAACTCTTTATTTCTCACACTTAAGCTTATCTATCTATCCTACCTATAGGATCATTGTTTTGTGAGAAAGAATTGGTTTGTGGTTGAGAGAGACCACCAAGTGTTATTACCTTCCATCTTTGTGATATCCCACTAGTGAGAGGTGATAGTATTGATATCCCTCTAGTGAGAGGTGATTGTGGAAGTGGTATTTGTATCCCTCTAGTGAGAGGTGGAGATTGAGTTAGAATCCCTCAAGTCTGAGGTGATTGTGTTTAAGTGGCTTTGAGCCTATCCCTCATTTGTGAGGTTGATATTGTGTTAGTTTGTGCCTTACCTCTAGTGAGAGGTTGTATTGGCTGAGAGAGGAGTTGTATACTCCCTAATTGTATTTGTCCCAAATCCTCAGTGGAGGTTCCCTATGTGGGAAGTCCTGTGTGGATGAGTTAGTGAAAATCCTTCTGTGTGAAGGCGGAGACGTAGAGCTGTGTGCTCGAACCTCGAAACATATTCGTATGTTTGCGTTTGATCCACTTTCTCTAACTCTGTCTCATTATATTGTGCCTTGCATCATTCATATTGCTCATTCATACCCATATGCTTGGTTGTGTTTGTTTGTGTGCCTCACTTGTGTTTAACCAAGAGAGCTTCATATAGCACCTCAACTCTTATTCAGAGGAATCAAGAGGAGTTAGTCCAGAGCCCTTTACCGGAAATTCGGCTATACACCTATTCACCCCCCTCTAGGTGTACTTTCAATGGTATCAGAGCCTACGCTCCTGATGTTAGGTTTAACCACCTAGGAATGTGATCTTGGTTTCTAATCTATCATTTGCATTTGTACACTTATATTGTTTACACACACTTATGGATTGCTTGACCCCTCCCATGTTTGATGTTTTCAACATTGACATGTGAAAATTTAGGATGAGTATGTACTTAAAAACCCTAGGCTTGCATATTTTCCTTGCCGCTACCAAGAAATCCTATCTTGGTATTAACTAGCATATAGAGCCCAGTGCACAAGCCCTTGAGGCACTTAGGAGCATACTTAACAAAGAATATTTGTATATGATTTCTCATTGTGATTCCGCCTTTGCAGTGTGGAACACGTTGACTTCTCCCGCGCTCCAAAAGATGAATCATATGGAGATGGAATCTAGTGGAGGAGAATCCGAACATAATTGCTACATGGTCCAAGAAAATGACTCCCTTGAGGTATATTCGGATACTCAACTAGATAGTGCTAGCTCTTCTTTTGATGATCTTGATAGTATGGATGCCGATGCACTAAATGAAGAGTTATCTATTGTTTGTGAGAACCTCTAAGAAAAATATAAAGTTTTAAAAAGAAAACTTTTAAGTTAACTAAAGAAAATAAGGACTTGTCTTCAAAATTTGATATTATTTTGCAAGAAAGAGATGAGATTTCTAATGAAAGTGATTCATTGAAATCTAAACTTGATCTTGCCCTAAATGAAAACAAGATTTTGAAAAGTAAAAATGATTGTGAAAATATTTTAAAGAAAAATGAAGATTTAACGTTAAAACTTGATTTTGTTGTAAAAAAAATGAAACTTTGAAAAACAAAATTCTTCTATTTCAAAAGAGCTAGATTTGTTTTCAAAGAAAAATACTTCTTTGCAAAATGATTTTGACACACATGTTTGTCATGCTAGTGTAGCTTTACCTTCTAACTCACCTATTGCATGCTTCACTTCTTCTTCCATTATTGAAAATGATATAAATGTTTTAAAGAAGAGTGTTGATTGTTTGGGCTCCACTTTGAGCTAATGTGCTTTGAACCACACACATTTGGAATCCATGTTTCAGAAGAAACAAGTTCCACCTATACATGCACGCAAACTACGGCATACACATGCTCCTCACGTTCACACTCATAACACTTTTTATGCTCATGTGTATACTTGTACACATTGTGGACGTAAGGGCCACCTTTCTAAGTTTTGTTATGATGAGTACACGATATAAATTTAGCAAATAAATTTGTTTAGGTTAGGAAAGGAGCTAACCCCCATGGACCCAAAGAGTGTGGGAACCAATGCCACTCCTATTTTATTTGATGTAGGTGTGGGCTCTCACATGACGTGAGAGTGATGGTGCCTTGAGGTGGACGCGTTTCGAGCTTAATGGTGACTATTTTGGATGCATCACTTTCAAGGGGAGTTTGGTGGGAGGACCACCATGGTTTGGAGACATAGAGAGTTACCCTCATGGTTTTGGTAACGATCTCTTACTCTCATTTATGTTTGCATGCTTTTAGATCATTCATTTGTAGCATGTCTTGTTTTAATGCTCATTATGCCATATGTCATGCTTATTAGACTATTGACATATATATATAGTATGTGAGATCACCCATGTTTATATGAACCTATATTTTGTGTTCTCTCTATAGTTAGCTATTATGTATACATAGCTCTAATACATGTGTATTTACATAATGATCATATTGATATATGTTTTGTTTTTATGCTATATTTTGATACATGTTTAAGATGTAGTTTTCATTAAAACTTGTGTCAATACTTGTACATCTAGTGAGCTACAAATAGATTATTTTATGTTTGTGCTTGATTGCTCATTTGTACCCATTATATGTACTAGTATAGCCTAGTTTTGATAATTCATATATTTTGACTTGTATTCCTATTTGTATGCATGTTTTCATGTTTGTGATTAGCTTCATGTATTTATCTATTTTGTCTAAACTAATAGTTATATATATACATCCTTGAGCCACTTGCCTTCATGTATATATTTTTGTGGACTCGTTCATGTATGGATATGTATGTATACTCTAGTTTGTACAAAACATACATATGCCTTGAAGTTGTATTATTGAAAATTAAATTTAATGATTTTCGTGTTTTTGCTTTAAAGGAATTTCACATTAAGCTTAATTGCCCATTTTCATGACTATGTCTTTCCCAAAACTTATACACTCACATTATTTGATGTTTTCTCATGATTTTATTTTCATGAGTATTATATGTGCTATATAGACTTTAAGTGTCATTAGTTGAGTGATTTTCATGTTTCATGGAATATATTCTTATTTTATTCCTTACTTGAAGGATTTCTTACTAGCTTTCAAATTTTATCATATAACTAGTTGCGTATTCTTCATGTGGTAGAGTTTTCAAACATGTTATAATTATTTTCAAACTTATTTTTGAAAGTCCTACCCATTAAAGGGCGGTTGGTTGGGCGACCATGCCTTGTATGCATTATTGAAAATCTATTTAAACATGTGCATAAAATGGGTTGTAGGGAGTATGAGCTATACACTTGATTCTCATTGTATTTTCAATTAGTATCACAATTGATATTTATTTTGTATACTCATATTTATTTCTATATATGTATACTTCAACTTCAAATAGTATCAATTTCGATTGGTATTTATATTTTCATACATATATATGTGTTTTGATTGTGCTTACTATATTTTATATCGTTAAGCATAAATTTGGTTATGTTAAGCTTGATTTAGTCCTTAATGACAATTATTTTAAATTGGTATCTTATATAAGCTATGCATCATTTTCTTAGTATTTCATAAAGGGGGAGAAAATTCTTGTTTTACCTTTCAATCGGTTTTATTTACCATTGATATCTTACTCCCACTCTTTATGTAAAAAATGATATCTTAGTTTTCCTTTGGTTTCCTATGCTCCTAATGAAAATTATTTTTAGTTTGTATATGTTTCATTTCAATATTGATATCAAGAATCTTAAATTGATATTATTCTCTATTTGGTATAAAAAGTGTAAAATATTTCAATTGATACTAAGTTTTTTTCTTTCTATTGGTATTAAGATTACCTATATGTTTATATCTTTCAATTGATATCAAAATTTTTGTTGTTTTATTTATTTTCTATTGGTATTATAAATTGGTATCATGATGTTTCGATGTATATCTTCATACTAAATTGATATATCTTTCAATTGGTATCATTTTGATTTATATTACTTATATGCAAGGGAAGCTTAACAAATTCTCTATATATAGATTCATGTTGAGTGTATGTCATATTAAAGTTATTGACCTTTCTTTGGTATGTAGTACACGTGTGTAGTAGGACTTCACATCTCCTTTTATACATTGCATATTATGCTTTATGTGGTTAGGGTTTAGTCATCTCTTTTCATATAAATGCATGTATGCAGGGGGAGTTAACTTCACGCTCTCCTCTTCATGAATGTATATAGCATATATACCTTTATTGTTTTGTTTTATGCAAAAAGGAAAAAAATATTATTTATGCCCTTTATTGTTTGAACCCCTTTGTTGATGAATTGACAAAAAGGGGGAGAGATATTTTGGAGTTCATATGCATGTTTGTTTGAATTAATTATCCTTTACCATTGGTATCGAAAGCATCTTTTGTTGGTATAGGTATCAAGAGCATCTTTTATTGTTTTTGTTGGTATCAAGAGTTTTATTTGTATCAAAAGCAACATTGCTTTATTGTTTTATTGGTATCAAGAGCTACATTTTTTTAAAAAGAAATTTTTATTGGTATCTAGAGCAATATTGCTTTTAAGAACATGTTTATTTTAAAATAGAGTCTTTATTGGTATCAAAAGCATATTTATTTCATTGGTATAAAGATCATTTTTGTTTTATTTTCTTGTTTTATGCATGTTTATGCATATTTATATTGAGCATTCATTGCATATCTTTATTGTTTATTGCTATGCATGAGTTAAGGGGAGATTCTTTGAAGCTTAACTTTAATCCATGCATATAAACCCATGAGTTTTGTCATCATCAAAAAGGGGGAAATTGTTGGCCCAGAAGCCCTTTACTCTAGCTTTGATGATGATTAACTCATGTAGTTATAGTTTACTAATAATCTTGTGATATTTAGTTTCAGATATTTGATCAAGTATTAGTAGGTGATTAGCTTAAACAAAGGTGTTTTGGAGCTTTCACATGGTGATTCAAGAGCTCGAGCGTCATGTTCACATCTAGCACTCAGTTGGAGTCAAGCTCGATGGATCACATTTGGATCGAGTCGACTTGGAGACGGCGTTCTACAAGAAGACCTCAATTTATTTAGTTTAAGTTTGTGTTTAGATCATTGTAAAAATTAGATAGTGTGATATGCTCAAGTTCACAATACACACACAAGTTTCATGTTTATTAGTTTTTGATTTTCGGTTTAACCGATCTTGGTTTTAAGTCAAAAATATAGATATACTATATTTCATGTATATTGGATTCTATCCATATACAACATGCTTCAAAGTTGTTTAAATATCATGTTTTTATATTTACATGAATTTTGGAGAAAATGATTTTCCATTTCAAAAATTCAAGTTTGGAAAATACAGTTTTTGGTTAAAGGCAAATTTTCAATCACACAAAAATGGTTCAAATTGTTTAAAATATGTGTTGGATTTTTGTCACACATATTTTTATTTCAAAGATATAATAAGAACTGATTTTTGTGGAATTTATGCATTTTTATAGGATTTAATTAAAGATAAAAACTTAAGTTTTTAAGTCCTATAATGGCTGGACTGGCTGTCTGCTGGTCGACCGGACCGGTCAACCGTAGCAGTAGTCGGTCGACCGGTGCGATCGACCGGTGCACAAGCGTGCACGCCAGCTTGAGCTGGTGGGCCGGTCGACCGGGTCGGTCGACCGTCCAGAGAGCTCTGCTCTCTGGAAACGGCCCCGGTCGACCGGGGCAGAAAGCTCTGCTCTTGTATCCAGTCTCGATCGACCGAGCCGGTCGACCGGTGGGCTCAACGGTCAAAAATATGATCGTTGGCCGGTCGACCGCCTGGTCGACCGGAAGGGCATTTCAGCCCTTTCCAGCTGCCAACAGGCAGAATTTTTATGGGGCTATATATACCCCCCATTTGAGTTTGTTTTTAACAAGATTTTAAGAGCAAAAATTCTCATTCTTTCTAGTGTTTATATACAAGTTTTCAAAAGAGTTTTTAAGCTAAAAGATTTATCTTTTTTGTTTAAAGGGTTGGAAAAAAATCAAGAAAAGGAGAAGTCTTTGAGATTGTTTTTTATCTTCATTTTATATCTATTCTAGAAGTTTTTTCAAGAGTTTTTCTTTGTGTTTTTAATTTCAAACTCTTTATTTCTCACACTTAAGCTTATCTATCTATCCTATTTATAGGATCATTGTTTTGTGAGAAAGAATTGGTTTGTGATTGAGAGAGACCACCAAATGTTATTACCTTCCATCTTTGTGATATCCCTCTAGTGGAGGTGATAGTATGATATCCCTCTAGTGAGAGGTGATTGTGGAAGTGGCATTTGTATCCTTCTAGTGAGAGGTAGAGATTGAGTTGGAATCCCTCAAGTGTGAGGTGATTGTATTTGAGTGGCTTTGAGCCTATCCCCCATTTGTGAGGTTGATATTGTGTTAGTTTTTGCCTTGCCTCTAGTGAGAGGTTGTATTGGTTGAGAGAGAAGTTGTGTACTCCCTAATTGTATTTGCTCTAAATCCTCAGTGGAGGTTCCCTGTGTGGGAAGTCCTGTATGGACGAGTTAGTGGAACTCCTTCTGTGTGAAGGCAGGGACGTAGAGTTGTGTGCCCGAACCTCGAAACATATCCGTGTGTTTGCGTTTGATCCACTTTCTCTAACTCTCTCTCATTTATATTGTGCCTTGAATCATTCATATTGCTCATTCTTACCTATATGCTTGGTTGTGTTTGTTTGTGTGCCTCACTTGTGTTAACCAAGAGAGCATCATATAGCACCTCAACTCTTATCCAGAGGAATCAAGAGGAGTTAGTCCAGAGCCCTTCAACGAAAATTCGGCTACACTCTTGGTTACGCTAAGTGTGTTGCATTTAGTTTTTAAATTCCACATTATTTATCATAGATTAGTCATACATCTATTCATCCCCCTCTAGGTGTACTTTCAGGACTCATGTTGGGCTTAAAGGCCAACATTTTCCTCTATCCTTAACTGTGGAATCAAATGGGAACAAGTCCCTTAGGATTTTAGCAAATCCTCAGCTGTCAACGGATTTGGCATGCCTTTACCAACGACCGTTTGAGTTGAGCTAGCCATGCTATTCTCCTTAGCATGATGAGTTGTCAAGGACTCATGTTGGGCTTAAAGGCCAACATTTTCCTCTATCCTTAACTGCGGAATCAAATGGGTAAAGGTCCCTTAGGATTTTTAGCAAATCCTTAGCTGTCAACGGATTTGGTATGCCTTTACTAACACCGTTTAAGTCGGGCTAGCCATGTTATTCTCCTCAGCATGATGAGTTATCAAGGACTCATGTTGGGCTTAAAGGCCAATATATTCTATCCTTAACCGTTAGAGGTGTTGGATTATTGGTTACTGTATTCGTAACCTTGATTCTTCTTTGAGACAACCAGTGTACGATCAGCTCGATATGGTTCATGGTCGTATGATCTCATTTAGAGAAAGAGAGGAGCGCTCCTTCTGCATATCTTGGATTTGAAGGTCTTGATTAGAGGTGTAATGTTAACTTGATCATGAGAAGGATCCTATCAAGGATAACACTTCTTTAAGAACTTGTCGTTGATTGGCATCATGAGCAAATCACCATCTGAAGTCTGTTTCCATTGATTTGCAAAGGGAAAAACTTACAATAAAAAGAGTTGAGGAGCTAAATTACAAGTATTCTAAAAGATTACAGGTAGATCTCCTCAGAGATTCTGGAGAAGTGTGCCGATAGGAGTCTGGTCAGCGCGCGACCACTTTGTCCCTTTGACGATGCGAGCGATGAGATTCCCTTCTCGCCTGGCTCCGGGAATCAAAGAACAGAAGGTTGGTAGAACCCTCTTGCTACTTCTCAAGGACCCTGATTAGAGAAGTGATTCTGTAAAAGTCTCTAAATTCAAGAGAATAGATCTTTGTTTGTACACGGTGCGTCCTCTCGAGAAGTCTGCCGTCTCTCTGGAGCCTATACGTGGTCTCTACTTCTGGAGGTCCCTCTCCTTGTGCCCTGGTGGGCTATTTATAGGGAGAGCAGGGTATAATTGTCCCTTGAAAATATGGAAACAGATTGAATCAAATCTGTTTAAATCTAGAAAGTAGCCTTGCTGCGAGTCTAGGATCAGCTTCTGCGAAGCAAGAAATGGCAAGTCGGTTGATCCTCTTGATCTGTTTTGATCCTTTCCATATCGTTGGAGGATTTCCCCTGATCTTCTTACTCGTTTTAGAAGAGTCAAGAGATTGTGGCAATCAACTGCCAAATTTGATCTCAGATTTGATCTTGATTGGATTTGATCTTGATCCCGATTAAATCTGACCTTATCTGGATATTTGATTGGTCAAAGGTTGATCATAGCAGACCAGCAGCGGCGCTGCCCGCTTCAACTCACAGCGGTGCTGGAGGCAGTATCTGGCGAAGTCAGAGGAAAGCTCTTCGGCGGAGCTAGATGTCGTCTGTGGGCGAAGCTACCGCATACCCTTTCTGCGCAGTTGCGTGTGGCTTCAGGCGGAGCTAACTCTCTCTGCGGAGTTGCGCTTCAGCAGTTCAGGCGAAGCTATAAGTTAGCTTCCTGGCGGAGCTTTGAATGGCTTCAAGGCGAAGTTAAATGATCTTAGCCTCTCAAGCGAGGCTATCCCTTTGGGCTCATGTGATGCTAAGTGCTAACATCTTAGACCTGCTGAGGTCTGTTTAGAGGCAATCCGGGCTTACTGTCTGCTTGATGGATCAGTGGAGTCCAAGTTGCTTCCTTGTCCCTCGGAGATGGGTGAAAACTGGTCGTCAGCTTGTCTGTCACTCGTCTTTTATAAATGTCAATAAGTTTAGACATTGTTCAGGCTAGTAAGAATCTTGTCTTTTTTAAGTGTCAACAAGACCCCCTTCAAAGTTTTCAAAAGTCTGCAATAGCTCAGACTTCGAAATACTTTGAATTGCTTTGATCGGTGGTATGTTAAGTACGAACGTCGCCATGGTGGTTGAGTTCAGCTTCACTTTCAATCCTGCTTTGGGATAAGTTCGCCGAAGAATCGTGCAGATTCGCATCTGGGTAGCTTCGCGTCTGGGCTTCCCGGAATAGGTTTGCTCTGAAGCATCTGTTGCTTTCCCGAGGCTAACTACTGTGGGTCAATCACAAGAAGGATTACTCCTTTTTTGAGGTCAGAATGACTTCTCTAACATTAATCAAGGGAGATATTCTTCCCTTGTGCGTTCCGAGGGAGGATATTCCCTTTCTTCAAGGCGCAATAAGTGCCTTTATGAGGGAGAGAGTTTCTTCCTTTGCACGGTTCCAAGGGAAACCATCCCTTTTCTCAAGGCGCAATAAATGCCTTAAATGCGCTCGTGCTTCCACGCTTTAGGCGGCAACGCTCAGGCCATGAGGCCTATAAATAGGACACTTGAGGTCCTCTGAAGAGAAGTGATCTGCTCTTCTTCTCTTCTCTTGGTTGAAAGAGATACTCAGATCTCTGATTAGTGGGGATGCCCACTCTGGTTATTACCCGGCCAAGGACCGGTAAGTCTCGATCATTCAGAGACCTTACCAATGAACTTTTAGGGAGTTCATCTCCCTTAGTTTAGCTTTAGCTTTAATCAGCTGCTTCAGGGATTAGTTTTTCTTATTCTCCATTTAACTGATCTGCAGAGAAGGATTTCAACATAGCTTCCCAGTGAACCTGTCATTTTGACTTGATCAAAGAAAGATCACTGTATGCGTGTTAAGTCCGCTACACACGCAGAACTCGGGGCTTAGTCTCTTCAAAGTTGAGCCAGTCTTGCCATATAGGTGGGGCTAAGACTGCGTCCCTCAGGATCAGTCTGGCTTAGCCATTGATTAAGACGGGAAAGGTGTCGTATTATGGAGTGTAAAAGAGCACAAATATATGTATTCAATGGAAAGAGAGATAAGGTTTAGAAACAACCTCAAGTGCTTAGATCACTCCACAAATGTATGAAAGATGATTGATATACCCTTTCCTATCTCCGTTATAGCATAGGGCTATACCGAGTCGATTCTCAGGGAGAGCTCGCGATGGAAGCTTTACGGTAGGTAGTGAAGATGTAAAACGAAGATTCTTCTTTGCTTTAAAAGAATAAAAGAATCATGGAAAAAAGAATAAAGAATGGATGGATATGTTCATGATGAAAATAATCGGAAAAGAAATCAAGAAGAGATTTGCTTTGGAACTAAAACTAAAAGAATGAAAACTTTAGAATGAAAAAGCCATGACTAGCTAACCTTACTACCTTGCCAAAACTTACTAAACTCCGTGATAGTGAATGCGTGCCTCATGTTGATTCATTGGCATAGATTTGTCTTGCGTGTTGATCTAATTACTTTCCCACTTGGATGATGGGGGATCATTCTTGGACTTGTCTTGTAGCCTCATAGATGTCATTGGCCTACAAATTAGACTTTCAATAATGGAATCAAAAGAGCTACACTCAAGGGATGCTAAGGAAGAAGATACAACATTCATTATATGAAGTAAAGAAGTTGTACAACAAATAGCATATTGGTGATCCATCTCCATGTTCCATCAAGGCACTTGTTCTAGACAAGGCTCTAAATGAGGCACACATGAATCATATGGAGAATTACAACAAGAACTAGCCAAGCAATGAAAGTAACCCATCGGAGAAGAGAAGACCATACAACTTGCAAGATGAAATATAGCAATCACCCATGAGTTAGTAGTTAGCAAGGTTAGTGGTTAGCTAGTACATGTAGAAAAGTTAGCTACAAGCCATTACAAAAGAAAAGCAAAGCATGAATAAAATTGCAAGAAAATAAAGAAGCAAGTAAAGAAAACAAGTACACTAGAAAATGCAAGAGTAGAGAGAAGAGAATGGATGAATCCTTGCTTCACAAGTTGTCACTCCTTGATGTACACAAGCTTTCTCTCTCTTACAAACTCTCTCTTACAGAATTTCTAGGGAGGAAGAAGATCTAGAGAGCTACAAAAATCCTAGAGAAAAATAAAAATACAAAGCTTAATCCCTAATCTCTCTCTCTTCTCTGCTCAGTCCTTGCTCGCAGGTCCAGGTGCAGTATTTATAGGCCACAGGAGAAGGATCCAGAACCCAGTTTGTTGGCGCAAAATCTGGGACTCAACTGCCTTATCCTTGCCGCAATTTGGCGGCAAAATCCCTGTTTTTGCGGCAAAACTGAATCTGTTGAGCAACAGAATTCTGTTGCAGATTCGTTACGAAGTTGTTATCCACGTGGCCTTCTAAAATCTTGAGTTGTTACGTAGAATTCTCTGGATCCTGGATTCAAATTTGGGCTTTATCTTGGGCTTGGAATTAATCTCTTTAATTATTGCTAATTAAAGTGATTATTGGGCTTTCTCTCATTTAAGTTGTGGACCTGTAAAAATAGAGAGAAAAAGGATTAAAAATCACATTTTTATATACAATATGCATGGTATAGAAGTGGTAAAATATGCAAATATGTATAACAATCACACCCCCATACCTAGCTTTTGCTCGTCCTCGAACAAAAAAGAAATAAAAAGAAAGAAAAAAGAAAATCCTAACTAATTTATTACACCACTTTTGTAGGTGACACGATTGCACTGAGCACGTGCAACAAGCCGTTAAACCTCTAGGTTACCCTAGAGGAGGAGTGTTGTCTCCTGAGGGTTTTCAGCGGATTACACCCACAAAATCCATAAAGAAAGAAGACAAATGTTAGTATTTTGAAAATCCATTTTGAAAGAGAGACATGTTTTCGAACTATTTTTGCAAAAATATAAGTGATCTTAGGTCATAAGTCCACCTATAATCATTCTTCCTTAAACTTAGTCTCCATGCAAGATCTTGTCTTCAATTAAGGTAAGAATTAAAAATTGGATTGAATACTTTATCTTTCATAAAACCTAGATAGTATGCACATCGTGCTCAGTGAAAATTTCTGGGATTTCAACTCCAACCATCAAGCCATTTATTTATATATATATATATATTTTTCTGTTTTTTTTTCTTCTTCTTCCCTTAGTTTAGGCTTTCTAGTTTACCCTTGTAACGAGCCTTTAACCGATGACTCCCAAACCAGACGGTCTTAGGGCACCAGATGAGAAAACATCCCTCGGGTTTAAGGTCTCGAGTAAAAAGGCCACAAAACTAAAGGGGATTATTTATTTCCTTTACCACCGTTAGGCGTGAATAATCATGCTTCTTGAGGCACATTTATCCAGCTTAATAGGTGATGTTTTATTTATATATATTTTTTTCTTTTTTTTTTTTTTTTTTATTTTTATGGCATTTTTGGTCTTTGTCTCCATCCCAAGAAATGTGTAAGTGTAAAGTGCATATTTATCTAAGGTAAAAATTCAAGATAAAAATATCTCACCAATTTTACTTACTTAGCCTATAATTTCAAACAAGATCTATTATTTCAACTAGGTTTAAGATGTCATAATTAAGGCTTTCTTAATTTCTAAGATACATCTTAATTTTCTTAAAAATAGATCTAAACTTTGTCTCTTTTTTCAAAAAGTTTTTTTTATTTTTTTTATTTTTTTATATATTTTTTTATTTCTAAAAAAGAAAAGTAAAATCTAAAAGAAAATAGAAAATCTACTAAGAAAGATAAAATCTAAAAAGAAAATGAAAATCCTAAAAATAAAAATAAAAGGTCTAAAAAGAAAATGAAAAATCTTATGTTAGCATCTACCCCATACCTATCTCATGCATTGTCCCCAATGTATGCAAGATGAAATGATGCACGAAATAGGTAAAGGATAAAACTACTCCCTCCGTCGCTTTGGACCAGCGGTGGTGCTAGGTCCAGCCGACTGTGATCTCCTCAACCTGGCTTCAATGCCATCTAACCTGCAGGATTGCTCTTCCACCCTCTTTCTCAGCCTCACTTGTCCCTTAAAGATTTTCTTCATGCCCTTCCAGATGGAGGACATGAAAGCGCGTGACTCTGCTAGGGTTCCTGCCTCCAAAACTCAGGTTCATCTTCTGCATTAAAACTCTCCTCTGAGGAGGACTCTACCGGTACATCCTCTGGCTGGACAGTAGGAGTCCAGACTGCATGCAAACAACTATTACGAACTGGTAGGCCTCTCAAGTGCAACAAACACTCGGTCGAATGAATCAAATACATCAGCTGGTAGGAAAGTCCTACACAAACGTGTAATCAATATGGGATGGGAGTATTTGGCACCGCGTGTGCGTGAGGAATTTGCTAGAAGTGCGTGGAAGATGACTTTATTCAAACAAACCGTGTGTTGATGAGTCATTAAATCATGTATTATTTGTAACACAGGTCTGTTGAAGGATGATTGATGCTCAAGCCCTAAAATGTTGCGTTGGATCCAACGTCCAACGCAATGAATATTTCTAAAGGTCGTACTGGCTTTGAGCCCACGATCCTTCTCAGTACAACGAGCCCCTATAACAGTCATATACTCAATCAAGGGAGAGGCTCGCTGTGATGTGTGATGGTGGGGACATTGGTGACTGCCTCAAGAAGAGGAAGCGTGACAAGTAAGTCTCCTGTGGGCATGTGTACAGTAAACTGATATGCTTGTGAATCAATAGATGCTTGGTCAATGTGAGTGTAAAACATTGTCACAATTCGGGACAATAGAATGCATCGGTCTCAGAGTTGTCATACACTAATGTATACCAGTTCCAAGCCCTAATTCTCTCTACAAACACATACCCATAACCATTTGTATCACTTAATATCCGCCCAAAGTCTTTCTCAACAAAAATTGGAGGTGCCATAATATGAATTTCAGATCAAAGCGATAAAAAGAAAAGATCAGAATTCGAACCACCCCCGGAATTCGTGGGGGGTAAAATTTCGATCTCTGCAGTGGGTTTAGGAAGCTCTGAATGAAGATGTAGCACCAGATCTCCAACAGGCCCTTGAAATCGATAGGAGCAGACTCTGGCGGCGCGCAGGAGGTTTCAACTTTACCGCAGAATCTCGGCAAAAGTCGAGAAATTGCGGCAGAACAGAAAGAACTGGGGAAGGGAAAATTTTCAGTGGCGGCGCTTTGGGAGAGAGTTTCAGATCTGAGGATATTTTTCTCGTGTGAGGGATGAAGTGTGGAGTAGAGAGATATTTATAGGAGGAAAAAAAAACAAGAGATTTCCAAATCTATCCCTAGGTCAAAAGGATTTTTATCAACTTTGGAATTTGTGGTTTTGGAAAGGGAGTTTTGACTCTTGGGAAGTTGGAGTGACCTAGGACTTTGAAATTTTGAAAGAAGGAGTTTTTAAGAAACCTAGGAACTTTAAAATTTAAAATTCCCCCATTTTTTTTATTTCCTTTGTTTTTTTTTATTTATTTACAAAATTACAAAAAGAAGAAAAAATATTTACAAAGATTATGTACAAGTGGGTTCACTGCCTGGGCTATCTTTTGGCCTTTTCCCTCTGGCCCGTTTCCCATCATTCCAGTGTGTTCTTTTTCTCGGGTTTAAGTGGGAAACGTGACACATTATTTTTTTAACCCTCGGCATTTCCAGTTTCAATTCATTATTGTCCATCCATATCTCACCATAGTGTTCACCCAAAAATTCCTCCTTACCACCTTTCTCATTTAGCACATCATTTTGTCCTTTATTCAAAAATTCAAACTCATCTCCAAATAATTCTTCAAAACTCAAGTCAACATCCTCTTTCAAAATTGTACAATCAGTTAACTTACCCCGAGTTGACTCATCAAGACACCTGATTTCATCAGCAAACAAGTCTTCAAAGGATATATCAATCGGAGGTTCGGATACAGTCACAGTTGGCTCATTGAAAGTGAAAATATCCAAATCAACTTTCCCCTTTTGAAAGGGTACTCGGATAAGAGAATCACTAGATTGTGACTCATCTTTTGGATCTTCACCTTCTTCCTCACAATCGTTACTAATGAAGCTAACCTCAAATGTTTGATCTTTTGTTTTACGAGGTTGTGTGTGGAAGACATTGTGTTCATGAGTCATGTTACCAAAAGTCAACCTCATTGTCCATTCCGACAATTAATGATGGCATTTGCAGTAGCCAGGAATGGTCGTCCCAGAATGACCGGAATTTGAGTCCTTTGATTGGAATTTGACACAGGTTTTGTTTCAAGGACTACAAAGTCAACAGGATAAATGAATTCTCCAACTTTGACAAGGACATTATGAATTTCTCCCTTGGGTCTAGTGACAGAGCGATCGGCCAATGGATAGTCATTTGGGTAGGACAGAGATCACCTAACCCCAATTGTTGGTACACAGAGAAAGGCAGGAGATTGATGCTGGCCCCCAAATCAAGAAGTGCCCTATTAATGGTAGTCTGTCCTATGATGCATGAAATGGTGGGGCTCCCTGGATCTTTGTATTTTACAGGAATTGGACCAGTGAGCAACTCAGTGATGGATGATGCTAGGAAGACTTTCTTAGGGACTTGGGTCTTCCTCTTCTTGGTGCACATTTCCTTCAAAAATTTGGCATATGATGGCACTTGTTGTATGGCATCAAGAAGAGGGACATTGATTTGGACCTTATTAAACATTTCTCTTATGTTCTCCATGTGAGCATTTGTCTTGGGATTTTTAAGCCTATTTGGAAATGGTACAACAGGCTTATAGGGTTGCTCATCTACCTTTTCTTTACCCTTGGCTTTTGAAGTGGATGGCTCTGAACTAGAGGATGGGTTGTCAGAAGTTGGTTGTATTGGGACAGGAGGTGATGGCTTTGGTATTGGATGAGATGGTGGACTAGAAACCTTATTATCTATTTGTTTTCCAGATCTCAGGTATGAATAGCATGACATTGACTGGGTCCTGAATCTTCCACTTCATTCAAAGGGAAGTGATGTTTGGGAGTTGGCAATGGCTGACTTGGTAGCATACCTTTTTGTCTTTCATTTACTGAATTAGCCAATTGCCCAATTTGGACCTTCATTTTATTCAACTCCTGCTCCTGGTTCTTTGTAAAGGTTTCTAACATTTTTTTCAACTCTGATATTTCTGAATTATTTTGGGGTGGATGTTGTTGATATGGAGATTGGAATTGTGATTGGTAGTATGGTGGGTTTTGATATGGTTGTGACTGAGGTGGACTTTGAGATGGATGAACATACAGTGAATTATGATTGAACTGGACTGTGAGTGTGAGAATGAGCATTATATGGATGTGGAAGTGGTGGTCTGTAATGCTCAGAACCAGACTGACTCCATGAAAGATTTGGATGGTTCTGCCATCTTGAATGTAAGTGTTGGAGTATGGATGTCTGGTAAATGCTGCATTCATATTCTCCTGATATGATTGGGGCTGATACAAAGGACACTCCTCAAAGACATGGCTAAGGTCATGACAGTTGGTGCAACCCAGGTTGATGACAGGCAATGGGTTGACCTGATTGACAACAGAATTTCCCTTTGACTCAAGCAGTTCTATCCTCTTCATCAATTGTGTGATCTTGGTTTCTGCAGCTATAGAGGATTCTATGGAGTGGATTGTGTACCAGTTCTGGAAGTGATGGGAGTGGATTTATCAGGACATGACTCCCACTGAATGGTTTTCTCAGCTAAGGTTTCAAAGAGATCCCACCCTGATGTTCATCTTTCTTCAAAAATTCCCCTTGACACATGGATTCAAGGAGAGTTTTCGTTGGTAATCTAGACCATCATAGATAATCTGGTATAGACGCCATTTCTCTATGCCGTGATGAGGACACAGGGCTAGAAGGTCTTTGAAACGCTCAAGATACTTCCAGAAAGTTCATTTGGTTCCTGCTTGAATTGCATGATATTCTTGCGCATGAGGGCTGTTTTGTGGATAGGATAGAATTTCTTAGAGAAGACTTTTACAAAATCCTCCCATGAAGATAGGAACTGACGGGAGATTATAAAGCCATTTCTTAGCTAAATCCTTAAGTGCAAACGGTATGAACCGTAATCTAACAGCATCCTCGGTCAGTTGGGAAATCTCATCATTTGGCATACCTCTTCAAATTCGCGAATAAAGAGTACGCGTCCTCAGACTCAAGACCATGGAATCGGGGAAGTGTATTAATGTATTGCGATTTCAGCTCAAAGTGGTTTCCATTAGGCTCGGGGAGAAGAATGCAGGATAGAGGGAGGTGCGAATCGGATAAAATCGATCTTGAAGTGAGACGTTGTTTTCCATTGAATCAAGTGGTTGTGTAGGTGCAAGTGTAGAAAGTCTATCAAGTCTTGCAGATTTTGGATCACGAAACCACTCTCGCAAATACAATCACAAACAACGTGCACCGATCACACCAGCGAAAAAGAGAAAATAACAAACAATAAAAAGAAAATCAATCCAAGCTTCTAGGATTCCTGGACCTAGACGCTCCTAACTGATTATATCGTCCACAGGAGGTTTAGTGTAGACTTTGACTATAAGCTAATCAGCTAGGAAAGGGCAAGGTTGGTGGGAGGTTTTTGTCAGAGACGTTCCTTAATTAAGTAACCAGCAACCTTCGGGCTTTCGGCCCTCAATCCCTTTCCTAGACACTGATTTTACAAAAGTCAATTTTCAACACTTTTTCCCCTTAGGATAATCTCCTAAGTGAGTCCGAGATGTCCCTAGGGCCAACGTCTATCAGTTTTTATTTACAAGCTTGGGATTGTGAGTGCTGGGGATGGTGGTTTTCGGGCTAAGGAAGGGGTGATAAAATCCCACCTTATCTTATTTATGGGTATGCCCTTAAAATCGATTTGTGCAAGTGTACGATATCAACAAACAAGGTTCACTCAAAGCGTAATTAAATCAAACAAAGAGTGAGTCCTAGTCTAGATGCAATGCGTACGTACCTTGCCTCCAGCACTCTTCAACAGTAAAAGTAAAGAAATTGAAAGACACGTGCCTAGAGTGCAAATGTCTAAACAATTTTAACGTTAACAACCAATTTTTTACTGTTGATTATAGCAGATATAAGGTGAAGCATACAAGAAATTAAGTATTGCAGCAGCTGTATTTTGCAGAGAAGCAAGCCCTGCAGAAAACTGGTCAGAAGTCAACTCTCTCCTTGCCGCAATTCTGCGGCAAAAACCCAGAATTTGCGATAATTTAGAGGGATCCTGGTCTCTGCTTTCTAGAGCAGAGGCCAGGTCCACTTATATGTTTCTGCAATGCAAATTTTCCTGTTTCTTCAACCTGTAACCTGCAACAGAGAAGAAGATTCGTTTAGTTCTTCACTTGAAATCAAAACTGTTGCTCTCCCGGCAACGGCGCCAAAAATTTGATTAAGACGAGAAAGGTGTCGTATATGGAGTGTAAAAGAGCACAAATATATGTATTCAATGGAAAGAGAGATAAGGTTTAGAAACAACCTCAAGTGCTTAGTCACTCCACAAATGTATGAAGATGATTGATATACCCTTTCCTATCTCCGTTATAGCATAGGGCTATACCGAGTCGATTCTCAGGGAGAGCTCGCGATGGAAGCTTTACGGTAGGTAGTGAAGATGTAAAACGAAGATTCTTCTTTGCCTTTAAAAGAATAAAAGAATCATGGAAAAAAGAATAAAAGAATGGATGGATATGTTCATGATGGAAATAATCGAAAAGAAATCAAGAAGAGATTTGCTTTGGAACTGAAACTAAAGAATGAAAACTTTAGAATGAAAAAGCCATGACTAGCTAACCTTACTACCTTGCCAAAACTTACTAAACTCCCGTGATAGTGAATGCGTGCCTAATGTTGATTCATTGGCATAGATTTGTCTTGCGTGTTGATCTAATTACTTTCCCACTTGGATGATGGGGGATCATTCTTGGACTTGTCTTGTAGCCTCATAGATGTCATTGGCCTACAATTAGACTTTCAATAATGGAATCAAAAGAGCTACACTCAAGGGATGCTAAGAAGAAGATACAACATCATTATATGAAGTAAAGAAGTTGTACAACAAATAGCATATTGGTGATCCATCTCCATGTTCCATCAAGGCACTTGTTCTAGACAAGGCTCTAAATGAGGCACACATGAATCATATGGAGAATTACAACAGAACTAGCCAAGCAAATGAAAGTAACCCATCGGAGAAGAGAAGACCATACAACTTGCAAGATGAAATATAGCAATCACCCATGAGTTAGTAGTTAGCAAGATTAGTGGTTAGCTAGTACATGTAGAAAAGTTAGCTACAAGCCATTACAAAGAAAAGCAAAGCATGAATAAAATTGCAAGAAAATAAGAAAGCAAGTAAAGAAAACAAGTACACATAGAAATGCAAGAGTAGAGAGAAGAGAATGGGATGAATCCCTTGTCTTCACAAGTTGTCACTCCTTGATGTACACAAGCTTTCTCTCTCTACAAACTCTCTCTTACAGAATTTCTAGGGAGGAAGAAGATCTAGAGAGCTACAAAAATCCTAGAGAAAAACAAAAATACAAAGCTTAATCCCTAATCTCTCTATCTTCTCTTGCTCAAGTCCTTGCTCGAGGTCAGGGGCAGGATTTATAGGCCACAGGAGAAGGATCAAGAACCAGTTTGTTGGCGCCAATATCTGGGACTCAACTGCCTTATCCTGTGCCGCAATTTGGCGGCAAAATCCCTATTTTTGCGGCAAAACTGAATTGGTGAGCAACAGAATCTGTTGCAGATTCGTTACGAAGTTGTTATCCACGTGGCCTTCTAGAATCTTGAGTTGTTACGTAGAATTCTCTGGATCTGGATTCAAATTTGGGCTTTATCTGGGCTTGGAATTAATCTCTCTTATTATTGCTAATTAAAGTGATTATTGGGCTTTCTCTCATTTCAGTTGTGGACTGTAAAAATAGAGAGAAAAAGGATTAAAAATCACATTTTATATACAATATGCATGGTATAGAAGTGGTAAAATATGCAAATATGTATAAACAATCAGCCATATAGGAGGCTAGGACTTGGCATTGCTGAGCTAGCTGTTTAAGACGGGAAAGTGTTGTATTGTGGAGTTTAATTTGCACACAAAATATATTCAATGAAAAGAGAGATAAGGTTTAGAGAAACAACCTCAAGTGCTTTATTACTCCATAATGTATCGAAATGTAATCAATATACCCTTTCTATTCTCCGTTATAGCATGGGCTATACCGAGTCGATTCTCAGGGAGAGCTTGCGATGGGAAGCGTTACGGTTGGTAGTGAAGATATAAAACGAAGATTCTTCTTTGCTTAAAAGAATAAAGAACGTTGGAAAAAGAAATAAAAGAATCGGTGGATATGTTCATGATGAAAAGGAAAGAAATCATAAAGGAGATTTGGTATTAACACTAAAAGAAAGAAAACTTTAGAAGACCTTTGAAGGTGAGAAAACACATGACTTGCTAACCTTACTACCTTGCTAAAGACTTACTAAACTCCGTGATGGTGAATGCATGCCTCATGTTGATTCATCGGCATAGATTTGTCTTGCGTGTTGGTCTAATTACTTTCCCACTTGGATGACGGG